>JAOTQH010161594.1:0-15077 GCA_025631255.1 Cornus kousa
ATCCTAATAAAAAGAAACTTCTTTTTTCAGCGTAATTCATTCCAAAAACGCCGGCTCAACTGTCCAGTTAAAGTTCCTTCTCTCACGTTATCTGTACCTCTGGGAAATTATCATTAGCCTAAATTTTTTTATTTTTGTATAGCAGAAATTATCATTAGCCTAGATTTTTAGAATTTTTTTGGTCTTTGTTCACACACACATGAAAGTTTGGCCAATTTCCATTCTGAGGTGAAAATGCCAACAAAAATAGCAGACCAAGTTCCATATACTAATTGTGGAGGTTCACCAAACCCATTTTAGCTTACCTTTTGAACTACAACTAAGTCCAAAATGGCTGTAGTTTCACACACACACACACACACATAGCCCACTACGGTAGTGCGTATAGTGGGAATCTGCTAGATATAGATGACCAAACCCATTTTTAGCTTACCTTTTTTGAACTAAAACTATCTAAGTCGAAAATGGTTGTAGTTTGATAAATAATTATATATATATAGCCCACTACTGTAGGGCGTATAGTGGGAATCTGCTAGAAATATATACCAAATCCATTTTAGTTTACCCTTAGAACTGCAACTATCCAAGCCTCCTAGGCACTTCAAAAAGGTGTTCACTGAGATACTCCCACCACCACCACAAACGTTAATGAATTGATTGATGGGGTTTGAAGGAAAATAATAGCAGCATTAAAGTTTAATAAAGAAAATTTGGGACAGCAGTTTTCTAAAACAAACAAATGTATTCAGAAATTCATATTAAAATCTGTTTTGCAGCTCTTTGTGTCTCCTTTCTAAAACCCGAACGAAGTCTTGTAATTTTATGTTTACTCTAAATTTTTTAAAAGACCAAATTTTGTTGGCTACTTACAGTAAAAATTTCAAAACATTTTGAGAACAGAAGGTCTAAGAAAAATGAACTCACAACATACAAATTTTCATTAGCAGTGTCTATTTTTAAATTTCTTTTCAAAATATATCAATCCCCAATATAAATAAGCTAACTGGTAATGTACAACCTATTTAAAGGGAATTGAACAACTATTATATATTGAACCTTAGGTTTTCTCAACTTGAAACTTCACTAGCAGATTCTACACATGGTTAAACAAATAGGTGCATATCAATTTTATCTAAATGTCTCAAGGTACAACAAATGTATTTCATTATAGCTCAAAAGTAAAATATTTTCTTTTATTTTTGTTTTACGGTGTTTGACAAAAGTTTAGGTTGAGGTTGAGGTCGAATCCATTGGGTAGGACGTGTAAAATAGCTTGCCAAAAATTGATGAATAAATTATTTTGTTAGATTTTTAATAATTTTTTCTTCATTAATATTTTACAACAACCAAAAACCAAAAAATATAAAAAATATTTTTCAAAAAATATTTTACACTCAAACAAACGGAGGTAGGATCTTTAACATACAAAATAAGATCCCACCACATCATACAAATAGGAAACGGCATTTAGAAAACAATTGTGGCATTATGGCAGACCCAATGAATCCTTTCAGGATTAAAGTAGGAAGGAAATGAGTTGTGACAACGTCTCTAGGTTGCTTCACAATTGTCAAACTAGGTGAGAGTGGTTCAAGAATCCTTTAATTAAATTTAAATTTATAAAACCATTACAACTACTACTACTAATGTAGCATAGGGAGTAGGGATCGTCCCAAGAGACCGCAAGTGTATTTTGGAATCAAATTTAGATTAGTAGGTCAAATGATCAAAGATGGGGTAGGTTGGTTTAATTAAACTACAATTGAATTGAAAACATGCAATGTAAACAAGTAAAAATGTGATTAAGGTGAGAGAATAGGAGAGAGGCCTTAGGGCATTGGAATCACCGCTTAGCTCTTCTTCTAAACCACTAGTCTTTGACAAATTTAGGAAAATTAAATGTTGTAAACCAAGTGTATGCTAACAATTGAAACAATGAGCATGAATGACTAAACAAGTGTGAATTGTCTACTTAGGCTAGTGTGTAGCATAACCCATCAAGTGAAGACATTAACCATTCAATAAACCCACAATTGTAGTACACAACAATCTAGAGAAATATATATCATGTGACAAAAAGCATGAATCATCAAATACAAGGATGTAATTACAAGAAAATTAAGCTAATTAACTAGGTTGTAGAACAATCCATTAAGCATAAGTATAATCCATCAAATCAATCACAAGTGTAACCAATAAGCACTATGCACGACGTTCAATAGATTTACAATTCAAACACATATAGACATGCATCAAATTTATAGAATCTATTGTAAAGACGTAACCATCCATTTCATCACACATAGACATGTAAATAAAATTGGAAGATTAATTAGAATAATTGAATCATGTAAATCACAAGATTTATTAAATCACAAGGTCAATACATTATTTACAACAAAAAACCCAAAAAATATCGAAGAGCTAGAGATTTAGAGGGCAAGCCTAGGGGCTTTTCCAAGCCCCAGGAGGAGGATCTAGCTACTCATGGATGTTGTCTTGCAACCCTCAAGGGCTATCTTCATGGTTGATTCATCTTCTTGTTCCTTTCTTGCCTTTTCTCTTGCTTAAGAAACCTTAATCTAGAGAAAGAAAATTATGCCTAAGCTAGCTAAAAATTAAGAACAAAACTTGGAACAAAAAGTGGAACTCTATACAATTGGTTCAATTTGATTTAAATACAAGTCCCCTTTGTGTAGGCAATAAGTCAGAAAATAGTCATTTCATTGGTCTAATCCCACAGCCAAAAGTTAGGTGAAATTCTGGCACGCTTGGGAATTAAACAGCTCACTACCAGCAGGATTTCGATCGATCAAAATAGTCTTCGATGGATCGTAAAGTACTTCGTGAATGACATGGCATGTTTATCTTGACAACTGGCAACCTTATTTGCTTAGCTGGCGCTAACGTGCCACTGCGATCGATCTCCAAAAGCTTCGATTGATCGTGACTTTGGTCGAACGATGAGGTGGTAGTCTTATCCCTTTTGCTGACGTGGCTTCGAAGGATCACCAACCTTCGATCGATCGTGGATGAATCTTCGATCTATCGAGATTGCTCTAGGGCAAATTTTCAGACTTTTTCTGAATTTTCTTCTTGACTCCAGAGAGGGCTTAATAGGCTGTTTTTAGGTCATTTGAACCTTATTGACCTGAAATAGACAAAAACAAGAATTAGAACTAAAACGAGAAAGTAAGATAGATGAATGAACTAAAATACCCTAACTTAGGTGCTAAAATGTGCAACATTTGAGCACTTATCACACCTCTAAACTTAGATATTGTTAGTCCCTAACAATGAACTACAATGCAAAGAAAGAAAAGAATAACTAAAAAACTATGAACTACAAAGCAATAAAAGGATAACACCACTTTTGTAGGGAATACGGTTGCATTTAGCATATGCAACAAGCCTTTTAAACCCCTAGGTTACTCCTAGTGGACGAGTGAACTCTCGTGACGGTTTCCAGAAATGATACCCACAAACATAAAGCTCTTTCTCACTTAAAAGGCACCAACATTCCAAACAAGCATTGAAAGAAAACTACCTCAAGTACGCAATTTTTCAATCATTTCTAAGCAATCTCCCAAAATTTCAATAAGCAAGCAAGCAAATATGGTCCTCCACACATCAAGTAAGATGATCATGCAAATCAAAACAACTCTAGAATTCTTTTTGAGTGAATCGACATCAAATATGTTGCTATCTTATCAAATTAATGAAATAGGCACAACCGGTCTCAAGCTAGTACACAAATCTAGTACCAATCATCAAGACAAAGAATAAACCTCTTTATTCAATTTATTTCCTACATGCTCTCTTTGTTTTTCTTTTTCACTTTTTATTTTAATTTTTTATTGGATCAAAGACAAGAGTATGGTTCAATATAGTGATCTCTTAAGCTTTGTAGAAGATTCATTTAGCGAGCGTTAGGTCAATGACTCCCAAACTGGATGGCTTTAGGGCATTAAGTGTAGAGATACCCCTAAGAACTTACAAACTTGAATCAACTAGGCTACAAATCAAAACAACTCTCATCTAATCATTTCATACTTCCCACTTTGGTGAAAAGTGCTTACTTTATTTGCTTTTGCAAACATCATTCATTTTTTTTTTTAGAAATTATTGACCTTTCGTGTGAGAGTTCGGTGCTTAATGAGGCATAAATCCCGGTTACTCAGTTTAAGGTTTGTTATTAGCATGCAAGGTCATCTTGTCAAGAATGAAAGCTTTCAAAACACCACTAGCTCAATTGGGATATAACCAAATTAATGATCAACTAAGCATGTACCCCACAAATGAATACTACTGTGCGCATGTGCAAGTGTAGAACTCTAGAATGAATCTCAAAGCAATCTCACAAACATGATAATATGGACCACAAAAACAAACAAGATGTCAATCTTTTGAAAAATTTTGCCAAAAAATGACTTCCAAATGGCATACGAGGAGTATTGAACTAACAAGTCAAATAATTTTTAAATTCTAAGTATCATTGTCCTGAAAAGATCAAAATCTTCGTTAAGCTCTCAAATCCTATCACATGCATAGTAAATAAAGTGCAAAATGCTAAAATTTGTTAAAACACACCCAAACTTAATCTGTGCATTGTTCCCACTGTACAAAGATAGAACAGATAGTGGAATATCAAATGGGTGTAATAGATAAAACCCGACAATGGAAGCCTAGCATTGGAAGGCGCACCCCCAAACTTAGATTTCAAAAAACCTATCTGAAAATGGTCACACTAGCAACTGTCAAAGCATATACATAAATGATAGAAATGAGGGTTAAAATGGAGAATTGTGCATGAATGGGCATAATCATCATTACATATAGCAATATCAAGGTCATAATATCCAAAACTCAGTCAAAATATTAATATCCCAAAAATCCATGTCTTAAAGTAAATCCGAAACCATGTGTATCTAATGCATGCATCGCAAAGTAATATCCAAAACGAATGCACAGATATCAAAATAGTAAAAATATCCCCAAGGATAATCAATGTATCAGAATATCCAAGCAATGTCAGGATTAGGTAATGATGAGTAACAGAGAGAAAGTGGTGGAATCACGGGATAACATCCGGCTCAAGCATATCTGCAATGATCTGGAGCATGTCTGACATCTCCCGGCTATGTCGAGTAAGAGACTACTAAACATCTGACTAAAAATTTATGATGTCTCTCCTCGTGTCTGCCACAGCTCTCACTAAGTTGTCAGATCGCCTTGCTAAGTCATCAGATCGCCTCGTCATGTCAGCTCTGAAAGAAGTAAAATCTGACTGCAGTTGAGTGAGCTTAGCTCTATAACTAGAATCTGAACTGGCATGCTGGGAACGAGTGTCAGCCTGGGGCATTGGCTTTAAAGGAGGAATAAATGACGAGCCTGGCTGTTGAGATGGATGGGGAGGAAGAGGTGGATCCGGTTGAGTAGAGGAAGTGGTAGCTGAAGTACGCTATCTCTGTCTAGGTCGGGAGGAGGAAGGTGAGCCCTAAGATCCATCATCTGCCTGTTCTTATGCTCTCTACTATGCTCAGAGCCTTTTTTGCTCTCTGTTCGACTGACTTTTTGGACATGCATTATAACTCTTTTTCCATTATTTGGCAATATACACCATTCTCTCTTTCTGCTTAGTCGTCTTTGAAATCTTAGCTGGGTCAATTAAATAACCCTGATCTGATAGGATCTGCGTGATCAGATAGGCAAATGGTAAAGTTCAGGGATCAGCTCTGTCGTTATGCTGAAATATTAGATTCTCCCGGTACTTATGTATAATCTCCTAGATGAGTGCAAGAATAGAAACCCAACAACCCTGGCTTATGCTGTATAGAGGCATCAAAATCCTATCTCGCCTCTGTGTACCATGTCCTGATGGAAAAACATTATGACGTAGCACAGAATCAATGAACCAGAAGCAAGGATCAATATCAACCCGCTTCACAAAGATTTTTCTTAAATAGGTTGCGGGGATAGCGAAACAACCATAGTCATCTCTGAAGGTTAGTTTGTAATGATCGGGTACAGTGGCTCCTCAGTATCTGTGACCATGGGTGAGAGATGGGGACACCGGCAGGCTGTCTTAATAGTAGTGATAGATATGTCAATGTCCTGTCCATCGATGGAAGTGTGTATAAGCTGGCAATCATCCTCATCCATCTGGAGGTACTGGAAAAACAGGGCAACCAACCAAGGGTATACTATGGTGTTTGCTAGTGTCATAATGGCAACAATGCCCTTGCAGGTAAGTTTAGCAAAAGACCACTAGGTCTGCTTAGATTGGGCAAATAACTCTATGTCAAATATGTGCTTCAGCTCTAACACTCTGTAAGAAAAGTACGGGTCAGGCACTTCCCTGTCAATGGGGCCCTGTGCATTAATAGAAGATGGCCTTGAAGAAGATGCAAATATAGATGTAATAGCCTCAAAAGATGAAGAAGATTCCTCTTCTGGAGATGGAAGAAATTGTGTAGTTTTGGCTACTCTCTTTCTGACAAGGGTATTTTTTCTACGCTACATCTGCAAAAGCAACGAATAGATATCGGTACACAGATATAGAAATGGGATAAGTATCTAGAATGAAAACATCAAGTATGCCTAAATCAAATAGAAACAGGTAAAATAGGAAAAGATTAACATGCTTATGCAAGAAATTGTCAAGAGTGCTGTAGAAATAGCATTCAAATCATTTTTCAACATTATGGGATTCAACATGCTCCAGCAACACAAGAATAGATCATAGAACAATAAGCAATCTTAGATAGAAAAGACAATGCAATGGTAGCATAGAGGGCAGAAAAAGTCACTTTTGAAATCATTTATGAAATAATGAGATCAAAATAAGAAGTATAAGATGTGATGTGCATAAAGTATGTAATGTGCATTCAAAAACCTAAAATGCAAGAGGATTTTGCAATTTCAAGCAAGTAGACCTTAGGATGACATCGTATCAATTTCTAAACAAGAATGTCTACAAATTTAATATTTATGACCAATGGAGCAAGTAGGGTGACATGGAGGAAACAATTATGGCACATGTCTACCTAGAACTCAAGAAGCATATATATCATGAAATAAAGACTAAGTGAAATGCACGGTTACAAAACACTTCAATCCTAGGTATGTTATGATACATAAGTTCAAAGATGAATTCTGGACATGGTATGCAACTATGTGGCATTTGTAAGAATGATGCACAAATATCAATGTCCAACTCCAATCACAGATATATCTCATACTCCATTTCAACAAAATCAACAACCTATGATCACTCATAGCTCGTGACCCCCTCTAAGCAATATAAAAGCAGAAAAATGATTGCTTATGGCTTGCGACCCCCTTTAAGCTTGAATAAAGCAAAGAATGGTAAAGAATAAGATAGATGAGAAACTTACCCCTTTTTGGATCAAAACAATACCGGTTAGGAACCTTGGTCTCAAGCACTTGCACGCTTTTCAAGAACGAATCACAATTATATACAATCAACAAAATGGCATTTCACATCAACTTTCCTAAACTTAACCACAAAAAGCAGTTTTTGGATCAAGTTTAAACATATTTAAGCTTAAAATAACCTTCTACAGAAGCAATGATAGCAATCCCCCAAACTTATTTTAAATGGCATTTTAAAGTTCAATTAAAGATCATAAGTGTTTACTAAGGCCAAAGAGCAACAATGATGTCCATGACATGCATTTTGAACTTAAAACAGTTCCTTCCCCCCCCCCCCCCCAAACTTATTCAAAGAACCATGTATCATGACATTGCAACAAAGCTTTATTGAAAGATGCTTGAATAAACCAATAATGTGACAAAGGTGTGTGAAAATTGTGACCAAGTATATACAAACAAGGAACTTGCATTTTATTGCATAAAGCACACATTTATTCCAAGAAGGATCACATTGAGGCAAATTCAAGCTTATTTTGCAACATTGGAACATTTGACTTCAAAAAGTTTGGTTCAAAAGTCAATTAAACAAATTTTTCAAGAAAAATTCAAGTTCATGACCAATTATCTCAAAAGATATCAACTAGACACCCTCGCATGACAAGATTCAAGAATGGAACACAAACAAGCTCAATGGCACTTAGAACATGCATTTGGATGGAAAAGTGAGCAAATGGAACAAGTTCAACTTATTTAAGGGCATTTTGGACAACTTTGGAAAATTTCAACACTTTTGGTTCAAAATTGGAATTTTTGAAAACTTTGGGGTCCAAAACATTCATATGCAATGTAGATCATAACAAGAATCATGCATTGAACATACAATATTTGAAGGAATTGAACAACTTCACATTTCAAATTCAAAGTTCAAAAATGGATATTTTCAAACAAGGGGTTCTTATATACCCCAACCTCATCCCTTGGAAAGAAAAAGGTAGCACTGCAGTGGATAGAAATGGCCTTGTTGTACCTTACTCCCGTCTTCAATGGGGTCTCATTTTCAAGTTTTGGAAATCAATACGTGTGATTACAAAAGTCATTTTCAACATTCAAAAATCGTTTTTCAATATAGGCACCTTAACCATGAGCATTTATCAATTTAAGTTCAAAAACTTGCAAAAAGTTCCATTTCAACTCACTTTAATGCATTTAGGATTGACTTTGCATTTTCAAGACTCCAAAACAAGTTTTCAACTTAAAGTCACAACTTTCATGCATTTATACACTTTGAATTATCATCCATACATTTTCTTATTTTTAATTAACAAATGAAATAGAATGAGGCCATGCTCACAACTTTTCAACTTACAAAGCCAATTTGCAAGTTCAAAGTCTTTCAAGAAACTTTCCTAGTTCAAAAAGTCAAGAATTCTTTATTTCAATTCCAAATATTGCAAAACCAAATTCCATTTAACAATCATTCCTCAATATTCTAAAGCAAACGATTCAACTTTTACATAAAATAAATTTCCATCAACAAATTAAACATCGACAATTTAACGCTCCAAATTTTTCAACAAATTTCCAAGTTTCATTTTAGGCAATCATGATTTAAGTTCAACTTACAAAACAACCATTCAAATTCCAAGCTTCAAAATTCCATGGCAACTAAATTCCAAATTCCAATCACAAGTCAAAATCTCAAAACAACTTTTCATTTTTCATTTTTTAAAAGTCCAAAATATCAAAGCTCCATTTAGAAATTTGAAAACCCAAAACACAAGTTTATTTTTTAAAAAATTTGGCATTAATTCCTCAATAATTATATAAATGTAACAAATTAATTTTTAAACAAAGTCAAACATAGCATGCACGTATATATAATCCAAATCACATGTAAAATTTCCACACCTCAACCATTTAGAAGTCTCATTCTCCATTCAACACAACAAAAGGGACACAACCCACAGAGCAAGAACCAAAGTTCAGCCCATCCTCCTTTCAACACAATAAAATGCCTAATCTCCACAATAAGGGACACAGCCCAATAATGTCCAACATCAAGTCCAAAGTCCATTTGTCTCATTTAAAGTCCATTGCCATTTTTTTGTAGTTATTTTAGCTTATTTCAGTTTTCTTTTTGTTTTTGGATTTTTAATTGATTTCCAGAATGAAACAAATATATACACACACAAACACACATACATATATATACACATGAAATAAAGCAAAAATTGAAGAAAAATAAAGATAAAATACAATAAAAATAAAATCACACACACTCAATCACATACCTGAAAAATAGAGAGAAGTGAAATGAAGAAAGAGAGCCTCTACAAAATCCAGGGAAATTTCAAGAATTTTAGGCCAACCGTGGCCGGAGAAAGTGAACAGTCACCTAAAAACTTCGCCTAAAATTTCAAAGGCTCACCAGCAAATTCTCCTTTGCCTCCTCTACCAGAGAAAGAGAGAATAGAGACTAGAGAGTGGAGATAGAGAGACCTCGGCCCTTTTTGGCCAAGAGCTCGCATGAGTAAATGGGGACGATGGTGGTGAAGAGTGATGGGGGCGGTTGGTGGTGCGGTATGTGAGAGGTGAATGAGGGAGATGGAGAATGGTAGTTGTATTTGCCGGTGGAGAAAAGAAAAGAGGAGACTGAGAGCTTGAGAGGAGATGGAAGCTCGGGGAGAGAGAGTGAGAGTGAGGGAGGAAGAGGGAGAAAGAGTGGAAAGAAAAAGAAAAAGAAAAGAAAAAGGAAATAAAAGAGGAGAGAAGATATAGAAAAAGAAAGATTAAAAAATTATAGGTTTAGTGCAAAACGGCCAAATCAGTTTTCTCATAATTTGAAAAGACGTCATTTCGATCGATCAAAAACCTTTTATCGATCGAATACGTACCTCAATCGATCGAGATTCAAAATTTGAATTCTAAGGATGGAATTTTTGCTCCAGTTCGATCGATCAAAATAGTGTGTCGATTTATCAAAAAGATTTCGATCGGTAACCTAGAAGATGAAAAGTTTTAATTCACATGTTCAATCGAGCGCTCAAAAAGGTCTTTGATCGATCAAAAAAGGGAGATCCCGAGAGTTGTTTTCAAGGTAAAATGGGGCTTTGTAGAATTTGATCGATAAAATAGGGTCTTTGATCGATCTAGAATGACACTACAAGTGCAGAAAATGCTTAAAACTGTCCGAAAACTCAAATGAACACCTCAAAACATATATAGATGACGCAAAAGAAAATAAAAGAAAGAAATGAGGGAGGGATAGGGTTTTGAAAACCTTACGAAGGACTAGTGTTTAACGTCTTTAGCAAGACATTGGGCTCTTTAGCCCGGATCAAAGATTTTGTTGGACATCCCCTTCTCAATGAGGTGAAATGAACTTTAAACCCTACCCAACAAATCATTCCCTAAGGAAATTGTTGGATTTGAAAGAGGCCTCAAGTTAGCAAACCAATACTTAGTCTTATCTTTGAGAGTAAATGGGAAGAATTTCAACCTTAGAACTTTTTTCGGCGTGTCCGTGTATTTCACGGTTGAACACACCTAAAGAAACTCTTTTAAATGTTTGTATGGTTCCTCATTGCTTAAGCCATAGAAGTTCAGAAGCATTTATATGGTTTGTGGCTTAATTTCATAATGTCGTGCTCTAAATGGACGAAGACAAATGCATGTGGGTGTATTGTATTCATTGGGCACATAGTGATCTTTTAAAACCATGGGAGGATGATTTAGGATTGGTTGTTGTACATGAGCTCCATGATTAACTTGAATGATGGGAGGTGGTGCAAATAGTGGCCTTGGCATTCCAAGTGGAACTTGGCCAATTGGTGGTTGTGGAACAAGAGTTAGTTGCGGATCGTGCATATTATCATGTTGTTACATATTGGGATGGAACATGCCTTACTGGTCTACATGACCAAGGTCTTCAATGTGATCGTCCATTGATGAAATAGATGCACTAGAATTACCCCGACCCTTTGGATTACGCACAATTGATTCGAGATCAAGATTCAAAGGATCAAGAGGAGGATTTAAAGACCTACGACCATGCATGCATAAAACAAGTGCTTATCAACAAACCAATCAACAACAACAAGTCTCCACATACATTGTTCCCATACTCCTATGCTTTAAACGATATAAGAAATAAATTGGCCTCCACATGGGCCGATGATTTATTAAGCAAAAGAGTTAAGAAATGCTCATAATGGTCCTTAAGGAACTTTAAGAATTTTTATGCTTTTTGGCTTTGCTTTGTTTTTGTTTTTATGCTTTTTCAATTTGCTTTTTTTTTTCTTCCTTTTAATGCAAGCTTTAAGGTTCCTTTGCTTGCTTTCCTTTAACTCTAAGTACCTAATCAAAGAGTAACAAAGTGAGAAACAAAACAAAATAAAATAAAAACAAGGATGAAAAGAGTACTAATTCCTATTCAATTCCAACTACAAAGTTGCTAATCCCGGACAATGCGCCAAAATTTAACGATGAGGTCGCTTGCTTATGTCAAAATGTGTGAGTGTGAGAGTGGTTCAAGAAACCTTTGAGGCTAAGTTTAAATTTATAAAAACCATTACTACTTAAACTACTAACGTAGCACAAAGTGTGTAGGAATCGTCCCAAGGGATTTATAATGTAATCGGAATCAAAGTTGGATTAATATGTCGATTGATCAAAAAGAGTGGTTTGGTTCGTTAAATTAAGCTACAATTCAATTAAAAGCATACAAAATAAACAAGCTAAAAGTATTAGGGTGTAAAGAATGAGAGAGAGGTCTTAGGGCATAGAGTTCACCATTATGCTCTACCTTTCTAAACATCTAGCATTTGTCAATTTAGGGGGATTTAATGTTGTAAAACAAGTGTGCGTGCCAACAATTGAAACAATAAGCATGGATGACAAAACAAGCATAAATTGTCTACCTAAGTTAGTGTGTAGCACAACTCATCAAGCTAAGCCATTAACCATTCAATAAACCCACAATTGATGCACACAAAAATCTAGAGAAATGTACTACTTGCAATCATAAGCATGGATCATCAAACACAAGCATGGATTGTCTACCTATCTAGGAATTTAAAGGCAATTACACTACAACTATACTAATGACAAGGAAATTAAAATAATTAAGCCAAGGTTGTAGCACAATCCATCATGTATAAGCATAATCCATCAAATAAATCACAAGAGTAGCCAATTAAGCACCATGCCTTGACCATCACTAGATCTACAATTCCAACACACATAGACATGCATGAAACTAATAGAATCTAATGTAAAGACATAATCATCCATTTCATCACACATAGATATATGAATAAAATAAAAGATTAATCGGAAGAATTAATCCATACAAATCATATAAAAACACAAGATCTATATATAATCATAAGTCAAAACATTATTTAGAACATAAATCCCCAAAATTACAAAATACTAAAGTTTAGGAGGCAAGCCTAGGGCTATCTTTAGCCCTAAGAGGATGATCTAGCCACTCATGATTGTTGTTGTCCAACCCTCAAGGGCTTTCTTTAATACTAGCTCCATCTTCTTCCTCTTGCTTTACTCTCTAAAAACCCTAATCTAGAGAGAGAAAATTATGTCTAAACTATGAACAATTTTAGCTAAAGTTGGGAGCAAAAGTTGGAACCCTAATAAAATGGTGCAATTTCATTTAAATATAAGCCTCTTTGAGTAGGCAACAAGTCAGAAAATAGGCCTTTGATTGGTGCAAACTCGCAGTTACAAAAGTTGGTGGAGTTCGGGTTCGCTCGGGAATTAAAACAGCCCACTGCCAGTAGGGGCTTCGATTAATCAAAGCTGGCTTCAATCGATCGAAGCTTACTTCGATCAATTGAAGATGACGTGGCAAAGATATTTTTAACAACTAGCGACCTTATCCACTAAGCTGGCACCGCCTTTTTTTTGATCGATTGTAGATCCTTTCGATTGATCGGGACTTTTCGAAGACTGTCCAGTGCAGATTTTTTTGACTTCTTCTAAATTTTCTTCTTGACTCCAAAAAGGAGCTAAAAGGCTCTTTTTAGCATGTTTGAATCTTATTAACCTGAAATAGACAAAAATACAAATTAGAACTAAAATGTGAAAGTAAGATAGATGAATGGACTAAAATACCCTTACTTAGGTGCTAAAATGCATCACATTTGAGCACTTATCACTTGACTTTATTAATGATGCGACAAAAAGGATTACTCTTATTAGTGATGGTTATCACGCTGTTCAGAGAAGGCAACACATTGGTAATAATAGTTGGACTCGTATATTAGAGTTCACGCGTTGAGTGTCATTTTACTTGTGGTGTTTCTTGTATAGGGAGCAAGGCAGTTGAGACTAATGGACGATTATTACTCGTTACATCGATCCTTCAAGATTTTATTTATTCATTGGGGCAATAGTTCATAGGGTAACGCTATTAAATCATTAGCGTTGTGTGCATGGGAGTTTTGTTTCGTGCATATATGTCACCAAAATCTATCGAATTATGAAATGCTACCAACGTATATAACACACTCCAACCCAATTTACACTATTTAATAAATTAAACAATTGAAATGTATCTAACCATCTGCATTAACCTCACATATACGGAACGTCATCATACATCAGAGTGTCTGTTTAATAGTTTACAATTAAAAACAAACTATAAGCCCATTATGCAAGTACTGACAAAACTAATCCGTTAATTACAAGTTATACTATTAAATTCTACTACAATATTTACATCTTATTCAAAAGTCATTCTATTGTTCTTTTCCCAATTCACACCTAAGACTCTAGACCTGGCATTAGCAACCCAACCTTGTACTTAAAAAATATAGATATGGAAGGAGTGAGCTTAAAGCTCAGTGAATGCAACAATACTACATCAGAGTAATATAAATAAATATTATCTGATAACTTCAATTAAACTTTGTTAACATATCACTTCCAGCTTTACAGGCATTAAATATAGTTCTCTCCTTCTAGACCAGAGTATGGACCTTATATGATATAGTACTCTTCTTCTAGGCCAAAGTATGAACCTTATATAATATAGTACTCTCCTTATTGGCCAGAGTATGGACCTTATATAATATAATACTCTCCTTCCAGGCCAGAGTATTGGTGGTCGTCAAAACCAAAGCTTACAAAAGTGTACTAAGATGAGTGTGGCCAAGTTTTAAATTTATAAGTGCCACTACTACCTCTAACTACTAATAACGTAGCAAGGGCAAGTAGGGATCATCCCAAGGGAATTGTGGGTCGTATTAAGATGTGGAAACAAGATTAGGGTTAGTAGGTTGAATGATCAAAGATTGGTCGGTTTGGTTAATTAAACTAAAACTAGAATTAATCAAGTTTAATTTAGAACAAGTAATTAGAGTATAGAGAAAACAATAGAGAGAGATCTTGGGATTTATAGGTCACCACTAAGTATAGCCTTTCTACACACTCAATGAATAATTAATGAAGGGAAAACATGTGTTGCAATATTTGTGTGTGTGTGTGTTTGGTTGTTTCAACTAGTATGCATGACCAATTAAGTATATATTGTCTAAGCAACATAGTGAATAACACAATATATCAAACTAAGCCATTAATCCTTCATTTAAGCTCACAATCTAAACACATCACAAGGTTAGAGACATATGCTACTTGCATTCATAAGTATGGAACATCAAACA
>JAOTQH010162133.1:0-15074 GCA_025631255.1 Cornus kousa
AAGTGTAGGTGTGCGCAGTGTTGCCGTAGTGATTAAAGTACCCACATCCTATGCTTCTGGACTCGAATCTCCTTCCCCTATTCTTACTAATTCCAAACTTTCCTTGGGAAAAAAATAAAAACAAAGTGGGTGTTATTTATTTTTTAAAAAACAAATAAGAGACTTAAATTGGAAAATAAGTTGTGTCATTGACACATTAATGAAATTTAAATCTGTTTTTTTTTGGTAGATAAATTTCAATTTACTTTTTAAAATAAAGGAAAAAATTAAAAACTACCTAAATCAAACAAACTCGGTAAGTAAATGGTAAAATTAAAAAGACAAATGAAGGTTTCAATTAAAAAAAATAAAAATAAATAAAATTGGGACAAAATGGTTTTGAAATTTCCGTTTTTTTCTTATTTAACCCCGTCCCATATAGTATTACATATATATATATATATATATATATATATAATTGCATATGAAACCCCACATTTTGTCGTTATTTATAGATACAGACTTACAGTACAGTCCACCAAATCAACCATAAATTGATATTTAAAGGATGAAGAATCCCATTTTCGTTTGTCCAGATCTGATCCGAAGAGCACATCACAGGTCAGAACACAGTCTTCGCTCTCTCTCTAGATTCCTAATCTTTCTATCATTTCACCTGCTACTACTTCTAGTCTTTGTTACGATTTCTTCTCTAGCTCATTTCATGCGGATCTGCTGTAATTGATGATTTTGAACATCCATTTCGCTATTCTTCCGTTCTCTTCGCCGTTTATTAGGAACCAATAGAAATTGTGCTTAAGATCTAGTTCTTGATGTTGATTTACATGCCAAATCTTCAATGGCAATGACTTTTATCGTAGTTATATGGTATTTTTCGGTTTCATACTATAGGGTTTATTCCCATTTTCATTTGGAATTAAGTTTAGAATGTGATAAAATCACTCTGGACTTTCAATTGTTTCCCTGATTATGGTTCTGGATCGGAATTGAAATAATGAGTCAGAGACTCAGAGCATGTGGAGCCATGTCCAAATCTTTTATTTATTCTACTTAATAAAAGCCCATAAATAAATAAAAGTGTATGTTGGTTCTTTCTAACAATTTATTTCATTTTTGATAATAATCGGTTCAATATATTTTACTGAGAAGGTCTATGGTTTGAGTCCATATAGCATAAATGAAATTGGAAAGTGTAAGTGAACTAAAATAAAATTCTGGATACAGGAAATGTATAATTGTCATTTTCTTATTGTTATTTGCTGTTTGTAACTAATCAGCTGGTTGAACAGTACGGAGTATTATTTATTGGTAGAAGCCACTCACAGGAAGCAGTTAGGGTAGATCACAAACTCATTTTGATGGATCCAATTGATTTTTTGCAATACTATAAAGAAAAATGGACCAAATTTCATTCATTATTATTTGTAGTTGTAGGCGAATTACATATGGAATTTCCTCGTCTCCTGTTCTCAATGAAAGTACTGAAATCTTAAGAGCTAGAATTTAAGTGCTAATTATAAAATGAAATTTATATAGTGTTTAGTAAGAAGTGAAGGTTTACCGGCTTAAAATTTACCCCATTTTAAGCCTTATTGATGCTCTTTTATTTGTTATACTCTTTTTTTTTTCCCTGAATTATTTGTTATACCTTTTATTAGTGAAGTTTTGATGTCAATATCATGGAATCAGCCTGCTTAGAAACTCCAATATAACTAAACACGTATTGAATCCAACAGTAACTCAAATAGGTCTGTAATGGTCTAAAAAGTAACATAATCTCCATTACTGATACTCTCTGACGATGGTAATCCTAATAATACATTATTCTTTTTTACAGTTTTACTCAAACCTTATTATAGTTATACACTGGTACATGTTTGGGTAATAGATGCTAAAAACTCTGTATAGTTCATCACTTCATCTTGTGAAACCACTTCAAGCCATGATCACTAATCATACCAATCTTGGGGTAAACAACATCCAGTGGTTATTTTGCTTCATATAATTCCTTTATATAGGAAATGAGATCAGTCTTTTATTTCTCACCCGTATAACCATATGGTTTAGTTGCTTAACCCTAACGTAACACGTTGGAGTATAAATACTAAAAATATCCATTCAACGCATTTAACTTCTTTGTTAGAAAGGAAGGAAATAAATAAAAGTTCATGTATCAAGTGAATCGCATATAAAGATATTGATAAATGATAATACATACAGTGTCACTCCATAATTATTTGATTGGGCAGCAGTTAAGAGCAACTAAAAAGCAACATATATTAGTTGATCCATATCCCAATATAACTAGTCCAGTGGGAGGAACACTTGAAATGGGGACTTGAAAGAAAAAATGCAGATTCGGCTAGAACTAGTTGATGGCCAAAAGTAATTACTAAATAACAGTAGAATTGATTTAATTGCTATTGATGGTTCTATACTTGTCAAAAAAAAAAAAAAAAAAATTGCTATTGATGGTTCTATACTGAACAAACGAGTATCTCCTCCTGATGGAAGAAGATTCTCTTCAGAAGTAAATTTTTCTCATACGCTAAAAATTATCAACATGCTCGGGTCTACCTTGTTGCTTATCTTTATGAATATTTCTCTGTAATCAAAAATTATTTGTACACCTAGTACTGTTCCTACTTATGGAGTAAAAATGGGGACAAATATCCATGTGATCTCATAGACCTCTTTTACGGATTCTAATTTGGGAATGTAAATGGGGACAAATCTTCATGGATTGAAGTTTGTTTGAGGTTTCACTTGATGGCCTTAGATAGATTATGGACTTAGATAGGCTACCTTAGAGCCGAATAGAAAAATATCGTACATATAGCTGGCCCCATGTAGTTGGGAAAGGCTTTGTTGAGTAAATAGAGTAGTGTCTTGTTACGGTTGAATAAACCAAAGCACAACCTCTCTAGGATGCGCAAATCTTGAACAGTTTTGGGGTCTGGCTGATGCATAATGCAAAATGTGTGGAATGTTGATATCAAATGAAATCCAACCTGACTCTTTTCATTTTTATAAAAATTTAGTAATTCTTTTTCACCTAGAGAACAATGTTTTTTTTTTTCAAGGAAAAAAAGAAATGAATGTTATCATGTATTCACTGTTACCTTTCATGTCTTTGTTGTTTTTCCATTATATATATATATATATATATATATATATATCTTTTATCGTTTTCATTATAATTTTACATACATCACATGTGGTGCACATAGTTGTGAAATCTTAGCATTGGGGTCTCTAAAGCCAATAAAAGTGCTTCTTTAGCAATATTCATTTATGGAGAACTCTCACATCCTTTATCAAGGAATGCATGGACGTGGTATGACTGGTGTTGTCCTTGATCTATTAATCGGTGTGAGAAATATTGCTGTTTGATCAAAATGTAATTCATGGAATCACGACATCGTTGTCCTTTTAGTTGTTTCATGTGTACTACTTGTTTTGCCAAGCATGGCTGTGATCACTTCTAAGTGGTGGTCATTTCAGGTTGAGAGAACCTTTGGCTTCTTTCTTTTTTGTAGAATGCAATCGAACAATTTAGTCACCACCATGAATGGGTTATAAATGTTGTAGAATTGCTGGAAAACCGTTAAAGGGTGGATACCTTATTGGCTTAAACAATAGTTGCATCTAAATGGGGACGGGGGGATCTGCTGAAGTTCTAGATAGATTAATCTAATAGGTTAGTTCATTTTCTGCACGTGGAATTGTTCTTTAGTTTGATGCTTACGTTTATGTTTTGGCATGAATTAGCTCAACAATGTGTATGACCATCATCAATGGGATTACTATCTAAGCACGTTGCCATATTGTGTTACATCACACTCATTCTCTGGTATGAGTGCTGATAATGACCGACTTTGCAGCTGCGAGAGGCTTGTCAAAAATTATTTTGAACAGTGCATCGAGGTGTTAGATTTACGAGGTTTCTACACGAACAGGTTATTTCCATAGCATTCTCCTATGGGCATAAATCAGGTTCTTTTGCTCTCATGGATAAGATGTGGCTTGAATTACATTATGGATAAAAAATATTCCCAAAGCATGATCGTATTAAAGGGAAAAAGGGTTCCCAAACATAATGTAATCAGTTTTATCTGAGATGAGTTGATTATGCTCATCTGTTTACTGTTACCAAAACTGATTCAGCTTCATAATTTTTGTTGAAGTTCTTTTGTGCTTAATATGTGTTGAGTTGATGTTATTTTCTTTCATTGTGTGCTTCTGAAATGTCAGGATTTTGTTGTCTTTTTGTTAAGAAGTTCAAGATCAGAGATCATGGGTCGTGGAGTCAGCAGCGGTGGGGGACAGAGTTCTCTTGGCTACCTATTTGGAAATGGAGAGGCTCCAAAACCCACAACAAACAATGCCGCACCTCCTCAAAACCAGGGACAGGTCGCAAGCAATGGGCTTGCTCAAAAGCCTACTACTGCCCCTATTGCCCCTTCTGCCCCTGCACCACCAGTAGATATTACTAAGCAAATTCCAGCTGGCATCCAGGGGAATCCTGCAAACAACTATTTTCGAGCTGATGGTCAGAACAGTGGCAACTTCATCACGGTATGCTGTCTGTTACAATTATCCTATTGATGCCCTGTTAATTGGAACAGTGGTAACTTCATAACGGTATGATGTCTGTTACAATTATCCTATGGATGCCCTGTTAACATTGTAAACATGTAGGTAATAATCCCAAAAGCACCATTTTCCTATTTCGTACCACATTAGGCATTTATGGTTGATACTCAAATTTCTTATAGTTACAGGAGACAATGACCAGTTTTAGATGGAGCTTAGGGAGCTTCGAAGCATATAAATTACTGCCCGAAAGAGTTAAAAGTTAGGGATTGTGGTTCACATTAATACACTTTCTATGCAGAAAAGCTGCCTCTATTTGTTTTGGAAGAATACTGAATACTAGTGAGCTTGAATTGTTCAAACGACGACTTTGATGGTTAACCAGAGCTCCTGTGTTCAATTAACCTTGGAGTATTTTGAAGGATGATGACTGGAGCTCTCTTCTAGATTTAAACAATATATTCTTTCTGCTGGGAAGTTAAAGAAGCATCTGAACAGAATGAAGTACTGGATTTGTGATCCTGTAGTAAGCATTTCTTAATCACAATATACAAGATATTGTGTTCGAGAATCAGGCTGAGAAAATGGACAGCTTTCTCGTATGTGAATTTAGCATTCAGAGTATTAATATACCAAGAGTCACATTTTTCATCTTTTTTTCCTGCTGCGATCACAGCACAGCTTGATGTTGTCCGCACACTCTGATTCTTGTAGATGTTGGTCTTCTTTATATTCATTTAGTTTCCTTAATAATCATTCTACGTATCCTTGCAGTGTTCTTTGCACTAATTTCTGTGTTCTATTATGAGCAAAAGCTCCCCGATTGATAATTTCTTTTAACTTTTTTTTTATATTCAGGATCGACCTTCAACTAAGGTCCACGCAGCCCCAGGTGGTGGATCGTCCTTGGGTTATCTGTTCGGCGGTGGCAGCAACTAGCGCCTTGTGCCATCGAAAAATGATTGGCTGCTCACTGTGACTACGTCCCTCCAAGTTTGGGACAAACAATATGTCCATCTTTTAGACGCTGCAGACGTTGATTTGTATCATGTTATATAGTGTTTTCCGTTGTCTGAAATGTTGAGAATTGCTTAATTGTACTTGTGGTGTTTGATGAATGAAGAAATCTCCAAATCTCTGGCTTACCATTTGTCAATTCAGTTAAATTTGTTTTATCCTTGTAATATATTGATTCTATTGCGTGTTCACAATTTAATGGGAATGTTATATGATTATATGTGCTCAACATTCTATTCTATTATAAAGCAAATAGATATGGTTTAGTGTGGTTGTATGATTATATGAGCTCAACATTCTATTATAAAGTGAATAGATATAGTTTTGTGTAGTCATAAAAGTTAGGTCACCAAGCATGAGAACTTGCGATCAAGCCTCAGATTGTGAAATGCTAGTTCATTCCCATCATGATCCAGTCTCTACTTTTCTATGATATGCAGTTGCTTTACAGGATTTGAAGTTGGATCCACCATGTGGCTTTCAGAATTGAAATCAAGAACTTGGATTATTGATTATGGCCCTGGGCAGACCGATAACTACATAAAAGCCCAATCTCATGAAACCCTACCTCAACTATAATGGTAAATCATCCAATCTATACTCAACATCCACAATTCTTTGAGGATTTCACATTTTGAAGATCTTAACGGGAGATAAATTAGTTTTTATTACCATATTTTTCCCACTATTAACCTCTTCTAGTTTTAAACAACACCACCTGAGTTATTCAACGTTTTCCACTTAGAATGCTCTACCATGCGAATTTGATTGACAATAATACAACATTACGATTCCTGAACTACACTGTCCTGGCCTCTGATACTACTAAAACCAAAAGCTTATTGGAATGCTATTCCAATGGTATTCCACTAAAACCAAAGCTTATTGGAATGCTATTCCAATGGTATTTTTTTATTTTTTGCTTGTACAAAATGATTCAATCTTGTAAGAAGCCGAAAAAATTCAAAGAAAACTAAGACCAACACACAAAGATAAACACAACCACCATTCCAAATCCTTGAAAATATTGGGTCCAATTCAATTTATATGAACCTGAAGATTAACAAATCTCATTACAACACAGTGAAAAGGTTTGCATTATCCATTTGTGGAAAATATATTCAAAACATACAAAATAACTCAACAAAGCCTTAACCCCATTACTTGGAACGCCTAAAGGACAAACCAGTTAACAGAACTCGCCCCTTGCCCTATACCTAATTGCTTGAATGTGGAAACTAGAAAATGACAAGAACCTCCATCCAAGCCTCCAACTATTTGCCTCGTTAACCAAAATGAGACAAATGGGATACAAATTCTACTTTTGGTTTTCATTTCCCTCAACAACCACATAAAGGTAAAGCTTTTTTCATTTGTCTTAATTCTTGATCAACTAGTGTCTGTAAATTTTTAACATTTCTTTTAGTAATCAGAGAACCAACTGTTTTCTTCTATCATTTCTTTTTCTTTTCAATTTCTTTCTCTCAACCAAACAAAAATGAAAAGAACTGGAATCACCCTAGTCTGATGCGAATGCTGCAAGAGGATGTCTACATGGTTGAAAGAGCTAATAACGTACAATGGGAATGCCAGAGCACATTAAGGGGTTCCAAATTCTATAACATTGATAATTCCAGAGCAACTTCTAGAGATTCCTTTGCTGAAAAGAGATGAAACCCATATCGGTTAGTCAAGTCCACCAGTACTAGGAAGACATCCAGGACAGTTATCGCTTCTAATGAGCAACTCTGTTCTTGCTGATCTCAGTCTGTGATGCGGTTGAATCTGAAGCAGTTACTATATCGTAATTCTTACAAGAGCATTACATTTAATTACGGTCTATCATAATTGAAAATTGATATTGCTGAAACAGAAAGGGGGATATGAGTAGGTGGCAAATCCAACCAGTTTGGAAAAACAAATTTTGTAATCACCTGTCAACTGCATCTACGATCAACCACGCAACGAAAAAATGTACAAAGGGCTGCCATTGCTATTTGAGATATGTCAAAGTCACCTGAAAGTTGATTTCATCGCTGTTCTCCTTTACACGGACTGTGGTGGATGATTTTCTATCAAGAGAATGCATTCTTCGTTGTTCAATGCTCTACCATCTGCTATCATAAAGAAAAGCAACCAACTTCAACAGAACATCCCAATATACATTCACACAATCATGTGTCATTTAATTGTAGTAGAAAAAACAATAATACTAGACGGAATCCAGGAACTGCATGGAATGATATACATATTTAAATCTGTCATCATTGGCATTCACCTTCAATGTGCATTCCTGTATCCTGAGCACCTCTATATTCTAAATTATTTATTTAATCCATTATGCTAAAGCAGAGCATGCTGAAAAGTATTGAAGTACCAACTCACATTACCAGATACAGGTTGGTATGGCAGCAGCAGAATAAATCCAAATTTATAACCCAATGTTATATGAGCTGTCTCAAATATTGAAACACTACCTTGATCTTGCTGATACCCTGATACCAATACATATAGTTAATTCACTCAAAGCTAGCGTGACAAAATAATCCCAAGCAACACCCTAAAGTTAATTCTCGTGATCAACAGTTGGGTTACATTGCCCCAAAGATAACAGAAGGCAAATTGAAACAGGAATTTAATGCAAACCAAAAATAATCTAATATGATTATTAATTTTTCTCACCTCAAACTATAGTCAAAGTGACGTGAATGAAAAATTGACAAAAGAAACTTTTTTATGTTCAAGGGGAAGAAGATATTGAATTTCCTAGTACCATTTCCTATAAAAACTTTCTGAATGTTACTGAGATATAACATCTAAATTTAAAATAACTGAACAGCGGGATCAATTAAATTTTCAAGCATTTATATGACATTTACTGTATTTTTACGAATTCCATTGCTCTAATGTATCTGTAGTTATAAATGATTTTGGAGCAGCGATACACATCATGAAGGTGGTTGGATGCCCTGCTCCTGGGCACATGAACCCTAATTGAATTACATGAAGATCCTGATTCTCCGCAACCAAGCATCCGTCCTCACACAGTCACACTACCTGATCTTCACTTATACACACACACACACACACATATATACACACACACACACAAGCACAACCTGAGACGCAAACATAATCTTAATTTGGGAGTCATAATGCAAATTACATATTCACAACGAGACATTATAGTACTATTATCAAAGTTGTTGATCATTCAAAAGGGTATATATATTTATCAATCACATTATTTATATCTCTACATGGATCTGCCGTTTCTCTCCTTAATCTGTTCTAGGGTTTCACTCCCTTCTCCCGTTTCTTTCCTTTGTTCTAGTGTTTCTATCCCTTCTATTTTCTCTCCTAAAAATTTGCTTTTAAATTACACTTGGGCTGCCAACTCACCTGCCATATCATTCATGAATCATGATATTTATCATTTCTCATTATTTTAACTAAAAATTTTGTGAAATTTTCAGACCACTATTTCTGTATACCATAGCAAATTAGGGGTTACCACCAATCTTCTAACTGATTCTAATACTTGTGACCAATAACCAGTCAGAGGACCTCACATTGGTCTCATCCCCATCTTCAGTTCCAAACACACAATATCTGGTAATGTGACAAGTCAACATTTTTAAGAGGCAAGGATAAACTAGAACAGGGAGAATACAAAACTTTATGTGATGCATGTGACGCATTTGTTAATGCATTGTAGTTTAGAATTCCTGGTGCGTTTGTGTGGACTAAAAGAACTTGCAAATGATGAATATAAGGACGCTAATCACAAGAAGTACTCATAATAACCCTTCCCTTTATATGAGGTAAGTAAATAACGTGTGTCCAAGTGCTAAGGGCAAGTTCAGATAACCTACAAAATCAACTGTCTCATTTGTGTTTGACATGTAATTTGAAAATGGATTTGCTTCTTCAACCTTCGAAACAAGTCTGAACGTTTTACAGATGAATGGTCAAGTTAGGAGGTCACTAGGTCACACGGTTTCAGTTTTCATAATCAATTGCAGTGATGCCCTGAAATTGGATTTGTGCATTGAATACAATCAAAACAGAACTGAGCTTCGACATCCAAATGTGCCCTAAAAAGATCAAAATCAAATCATTTCTCAAAATGTTTTCGAATGCTGAAGATTGTATTTACTAAACCAACCAAGCCAATTTCTGTAATGAATATTATCGTCAGGAAATATTGCATCAATCAAGGACAACTTCTGAAGATGTCAAATATCCTTTTAGATCCAATTAAAATTTGACATCCCAAGAATCCAAAAAGTACTGTCAGGATATATTGCATCAATCAAGGACAACTTTCGAAGATGTCAAATACCTTTTAGATCCAATTGAAATTTGACATCCCAAGAATCCAAAAATTACTTTCACCATGTAAGAAACAAATGTAGGTATGATCCTGAAGCAACATTTCAAGATCAAAGAGCTGGCTCACCAGTTTAATTCTTTGAGTAAGCAACGGTGCAGTGAGAACTAGTGTAAAACATAGGGTACGTAATTGCACGCATAAGCTTATGGATATAAATATAAAACATAACCAAATATAGAAGTGACTCGTGCTTCTTTCATTTGTACCTTGGTTTGGGGGCAAAGTGACAGAGTCCTCAGCTGAAGTAGGTATATTCTCTTTAGGGACTTCAGTGTTGGAGTTTGGCACATCACTTGACTCATTACCTTCAAATTCTAAATTAGGTGCCACGGCCGGTTTTACATTTCCAGAGACCCGCTGAAAGAATACAAAGTAAAAACATGATTTCAAGGATTCCTCATGGCATAGACCCCAATTGCACATGAAAAAGCATTTTTTATTTTTTGTAAAGAGGTTTCACAGAGTGAACATGATTGACTCATTCGAATGACATACTGAACAAGAATTATGACCAGGAGAAAAATAAGGTACTCCAGGTCGTGAAAAAAAAAATCCAGTAGGACTATCCTGCTATTGGTCCACCAATTCAAGAATTAGGGAATTACTAGTAGGCTGCACATGGTGCATGAGAAATTGCCAAACAGAAGACAATACGTGGGGATTTATTGTAAAGTTCAGCTACAGAAAAATAATTAATTCTCACTTCCCAACAGTTGAAGATAGGAAGAAAATAGGAAGGGAAAACCAAAACAGAAAGCGGATCATAAATAGATAACACAGATAAAAAAAAAATGCCCCCAAGTTGAAATGGCTGTGTCTCAGATACTTTCATCACATGTCATGGGACGAGTGGCAAGAATGTCATTACATAAGCAGCGACAAGAGAGCCCATATCCATGAATCAATTTTGTTGCCCAAGTGCGCTTGAGGATTGTTTAGCCTTCACTCTTGAAAGATTAGGGTAAGCCAAAAACTTGAAATGCAAATGGTAACTGTAAGAACTAGCAAAAGAAGTGAACAAAAAAAAAAAACAAAAAAACCTACCCACCAATTACTAATGTCCCTAAATGTCTTTTAATAGACACTTTTTTTTTTTTTGATAAGTAATCTTTTAATAGACACTTAGATCCTGTATTACTACTGTCATAAAAAAAAAAAACTTGATGTATACTACATTTGGATTATACAAACCTGGGATTTGTTCTAGGCTTTTGTTTTCACACACTTGTTGGCCCAAATTTAGAGGTAATTTCAGTAACAAGTTTTCCTTAGACTAAACCTTGCATGCCAAACATCAAATTTTCATCTTGGGATTTTTTTCCTCCCATGGGATTTAGCTAATATGGGTTTCTTTGAAATCACTGTACATGCCATCTACTGATTGTCACACAATGAAAAAATTAAACCTTTTACATCACCATGATGATATCAATTAGTTTTTGTAAAGTACAGCAACACTGAAATGTCTTCGACACCACCCCACCCTAAAAATAATAATGAATAAAAAAGAAATCCCATCCCTCTTTGTTTCTTACTTTTGTTTCACTCTTTTACTCTCACCAAACATAAGCCAGGTGATGATGGAAGAATAAAAATGAACATGCTGGACTTTTCATTCATTAAGTCTCGAGACAGAAATTCTAATATCCGTGACATTAATTTTCTTTCTTTTTCGCTTCAATTTTCAAGATAGTAGTTTAGGCATTATTAGAAGTAATTAAATGGTATAGACGGAATTCAACATAAATTGCATCATAACCGAGTGGCTTAGAGTTCCTACATTGTGGATTTGATAATGAATTATTACTTTTGGGTTGCTTTCCCTGAATCCTTGGGCAGAGACAATTTTATGCTATTACATGGAGTTTTGATGCTAATTCTCATATTATTGGTTAATATATGCATGGACTCTTATTATAAAATTATATTCTTCATGTAATTATATCTTGTTTACATCAAATTTTTGACACCTCATCACTGAATGTAACTCTATGATCAGATGCAGATCCAAAAAGTTCGACTCTAATTTGGAGTAATTTTCTTACTAACTCTACCATGTTAATTTTGGTCCCCCTTCCCTTAGCATTACCTTCAAGGCTTCAAAGTGGACCATGTCACTCTTCTCCTAACTGGTGCACTAAGTGGTCTTCCTTGCACATGTCCAAACCATCTTAATGGTACCACAATAATGTTAATAATTCACTATTCAAAATAGTTAGTGTCTTAAGAAATTTAATAGAACTGCATTGGTAATTTGGTAGTATCAAAAAGGATACAGATTCAAGCATGTCTTCCAGAAACAAGTACTATCATTTGAAATAAAGAATATATTGTATACAAAGTCCCATGGCCATGTTTGGATTTGACATGTTCTTTGCATTGGTGTGGGGAGGTGTATTGATCATGGCACACACGTTTTCTTAAAAGAATTTTGCGCACCACAGTTAATTTTTCAAGCCACCTACATGGTCCACAGTGTTCTTCTTTCTCATATCACATAATATTTCAACTTTTACAATTTTTATTTTTCTATGGATGGCTACTAAGCACCTTGTAAAGGAGACACGACCATCATCGTGACCACGGGCACAAGTCAACCTCAGACTATGAAACTAATGACATCTTCAATTAGGCTCATTCATCATTGGGTCAGAACTGCTCCCACTGGCTTAGATAACCAGGTGCTATTGCATTCACATTCATCTTTATTCTCAACTACAAAGGAAAAATGTTGCTAATAAGGAAAGAGATTTTTACTGATGAGGAATTTCGGTGGTAAGATGACGACGAGGATTATGTTGCAGATGAGGCCCTCAAGCACAAATCCATACGCACATCTGGATAACAGTTTTCTTTGTTGTTGTTACAATTTGCTAACCAGGAGATATTCAAGACTCTTTAAACACTCAATTAATTCTGCCAGACGTGGGCAGTCCTCCCCCCCCCCCGGCGGCGCATTTGCTGACAAAATAAAAAGAGCCGATGTTAACCCCGCCTATGCAAGGTGCTAGAATGTGTGGGATGGACTAAAACCCAACCTTCGCATTATTTTGAACAAAATGTTTTGATTCAAAATTGTTTTCACATGTTTGGCAACCAAAGCTTTCACCATTATATCAAGAAATAATCCCAATTATGCCATAGCCCAGTATTTGTCTGACCAATACAGGTGCTAAAAGAGGTAAACTGGATATGAACCTAACTTTTCAACTTATTTTCATAAAGTGGATGCCTTACACTTGACCTCCGTTTTCAATTTCACTTTGATGCATGAAATTTTACTTGAGATCTATGTCAATGGTTTTATTGACTGCTATAAGAGGTGAACTGGATATAAACCTAACTTTTCAACTTATTTTCATAAAGTGGATGCCCTTACACTTGAACTCCGCTTTCAATTTCATTTTGATGCATGAAATTTTACTTGGGATCTATGTCTATGGTTTAATTGACTATTTATTTGTAGTGTTTTGTTTTTGATAGGATACAACTGCATGTCACTTGAACTTCGGTACGTGTATCGGGTGCAGATATGTATTTAAGTGTCAAACCACCCTAAAATTTCAAATGTTAGGTAGGATAGATGAAAATCCTTATAAAAGTTAAGTACAATTAGATAGACACTTATCAAAAAGTACAAATAGATAAGACACGTTCTACACATTTATATACATTATATATTATATATTTGTTCCAATTTACAAGGAGAGCGAGAGCAAGAATGGTGATTTTACTTGTTCCAATTCTTGCTTTCACTCTCCTGTGTTTCAGGCACTTGAGTTTTAACCGCAAAGGAATTGCAATATCCATAGTGTTTAGACTTGAGTAAAGGGCAACATATGCACTGCAGGTCTCCAAAGCACAGAGTCACTAGAATATAAAACTAAATAAAAAAGGTGAACCCAATGCAAGGCAGCAAGAGGCTCCCGTCATTGCGGGGTCTGGGGAGGGTCAGATGTACGCAGCCTTACCTCCGCATACGGAGAAGCTGTTTCCTTGTTTCGAACCCATTACAGTTGTGCCAAGGTTCGCCCTCCAGATCACAATGGAATATAAAACTAAATATTACTTATTATTTGTCCTTTTTGGGATACTCCACAAGTAAAAAGATGAGTAAAAAGTAAGTAAATAAGAGATGATTTCTTGCAAAATCTAAAGAAAATTTTAGTACTAGAGAACAAAAAATTATAATTTTTTTCCATCTGAAAAGAGGGAAGTTAGATATAACCTCATTGATGTGAGCAACATCAGAGGCTGCTGGATTGTTCATATCAGAAGCAACAGCAGTTTCCATCTTTCCATGAACCCCACCTGCCTGCCTATCATCCATTTTATCCTGCTTGAGGGGTCTAGCAGTTTCTGATTTAGATTTGCGGTCATCATTCAGATTAATACCACCAACTTCCACAGCTCCCTTTTTACTGATTTGAGAAAAACTATAATTATTTGAATCAGAAGTTCCATGAAATATGGGTTAATGACAACTGATAAAGTTTATAACCAAGAATAAGATATATGTATATATGTAAAACCATATGTTCTCACCTAATACAATTATCATCGGCCGTGTGGCTAAAGCTCGGCTTGTTCGAAAATAATACTCCGCGGAGAGGCTTCCCATCAATAACAGTCTCAATAGTATAGACATCTGGGAAGCTTTTGGTTACCTTGGCTTGAAATGTCCTCTTCCCCGGAGGAGGCTGGTATTCATTCAAATAAACATTATGTCTGCCTGCATTTTGAATCACTGGTCTTAGACGAGCAGCTAATATCATTCCAAATCCAAAATTTACCAATAACTAATAAATAACCATTCAATGGCAGGTAGGAATAAGATTTATGTTGCAGATTGACTGTCAGAACTCTACCACAACTTGGTACTTTGGTCAGCTCTTGCACAAACTGGGGCCTTAAACTACTAGTTTCATGCAAACCTGATTTCCTATTCAACACCGAGTTTTGATCAAGAAACCCATCCCTGGTAGAGTCCCACTTAATCAACCAAAAAATTCTCTACAAGTGAAAATGTACACACTGGAGGAAAAACGTAAGCTAGGGACAATTC
>JAOTQH010162353.1:0-15073 GCA_025631255.1 Cornus kousa
ACAACTAATTCTAAATATATACATATACATATATATCCAGTGGTTGAGTTCAATTAAAACTCCTTTAAATTTAAAAAATAAATTAGATGATAGCTTTATCTCCTTATAGATATAACTAACGATATATATATATATATATATATATAACACGACTCTTAAAAAAAAAACACGGTTGTTACATTGCAAGACATGAATCTATATAAATTTGAATACGCAAAAGCTTCTAGGTTGCAGGGTTGCTTGCAAGTTATAGGTTTAAGTTTACCTGATGACACCTTTTTTTTTTTGTATATATTAACATGCATTTGTTAGTGACGGTTTTTTTTTGTATTAACATACATTTGTTAGTTTCTCTACGTCATTAACATGCAGAAAGTTGCATGTCGCCTCCTCACCAGTAACATATGTGTTGCATGTTATGGCTTCACAGCCACACATGTTGAATGTTCAAACATTTTATTCCTATATGTTACACATTATAGATTGAATAAGTGTTAAACTCACATTTTTTTAGTTGAAACGTTTATGTATTAGACAAACTCACATTTTCTAGGTCTAAGTTCACGTTTAGTTGTTTGTGAGATAAATGACTATATATATACATTGTATATGGACAAACATCAACAGAAAGATTAGTATACACAATAAGAACCAGCTCTGTAAAAACATAATGCCCACATGCAGAAGAAGAAGGCGCTCAAGCTATATATATATATATATATATATTTGGGTTATACTCCGTAATTGTATAATATATCTTTAGCAGAAAAATATAATAAAGTTGCATATGAAAACAATTATAGATTGTTAACAATGAGGGTAAGGTGAAGTCATTCATTGGAAAAACGGAAATCAAATTTTAAAGTGATAAATTGGTAAAAATCCCAACCTGAGCAGAATGGTTGTGCACTGAGAATCACGCCATTAAACAAACTATGTTGCAATTACCCAAATAATTATTTGGTCCAAAAGTACTACGTTAATTATGTCATGACTGGTTAAGAGTTTGTTTTGGTTATTACTATTTTAAACTTATGCCTCATCACATGATAATCTACTTACAATTTGATTTCCAAACTAAAGTTCTCACTGGCTAATAGCTAGTACATTTACCTAATCTTAATAAAAAATTAAGACGATATTAGTTGAATACATGATATATTTAAGAAAATAGAACTGATCGATAAAACAAGAGGAAAAGAACAAGAAAGCTCATTTAACATTTACAATATTATAGGACATGTATACAAGTTAATGATAAAAACAAAACTGGATCATTTAATAAAGTACAATAATATTAGGCTTTTTTTCCCTTCTCTTAAAATTACTGCAATTCTCCCTCTTTTTGTTTCACTTCATTAGGTGGTACCCAATTGGTCCCTGAGAGTTCGGAAACCTGCATGGGCCGAATACAACCCGCTAAGGCAGAATCGGGTCTGTCAACTGTACCCACTCCCCAGGATGGAGCCAATAAGTGGGCCGAAGAGGGAAGCCCAAGAAGGGGAGTTGCCAAAGCTAAGAGCCCGGTAGTGATCATCACATAAAGAAGCCCAGTAACACCTGTAATTGTCTATAAATAGAAGGAGAATTAAAGGAAAAGAGGGGACCATCTGATTGTGAGTTGTAAGAAATTTCTGTTAATATTGAGAGAGAATTCTTGCATCTACATAATGAAATTGGCACAACTGGTCTCAAGCTAGCACACAAATCTAGTACCAATCTTCAAGACAAAGAATGAACCTCTTTATTTCAATTTATGTCCTACATGCTTTATTTATTTATTTATTTATTTATTTTTCACTCTTTTATTATTATTATTATTATTTATTTTTTATAGGATCAAAGACAAGAGTATGGTGCAATGTATTTATCTCTTAAGCTTTCTAGAAGATCCATTTAACGAGCGTTAGGTCAATGATTCCCAAACTGGACGGCTTTAAGGCATTAGGTGTAAAGACACCCCTAAGGACTTACAAACTTGAATCAACTAGGTTACAAATAAAAAAACAACTCTCATCTAATCATTTCCCTACTTTCACCTTTGGTGAGAAGAGCCTATTTTATTTGCTTTTGCATTATTTATTTATTTATTTATTTATTATTGTGTGGGCCTTTACTTTTCGGCGCGAGAATTCAATGCTTAGTGAGGCTCGAATCCCGGCTACTCGGTAAAAGGTTTGTGGTTATTAAGCATGCAAGGTCATCTTGTCAAGAACAAAAGCTTTTAAAGCCTACTAGCTCAATTGGGATATAACCAAAGCAATGATCAACTTAGCATGAACCCCACAAATGAATACTAGTGTGCGCCTATGCAAGTATAGAACTCTAGAGATGAATCTCAAAATAATCTCATAAACAAGATGATGTGGACCACAAAAGGAAGCTTGATATCAATCTTTCAAAAAAATTTGCTCCTAGATGACATTCAAAAGGCATAGAAGGAGTATTGAACTCACAAGTCAAGCAATTTTTAAATTCTAAGGAACATATGCCTCAAAAGATCAAAAATCATTGCTAATCAAGGACCGAACAAAATAAATCTCAAGTGCACAAGTCATGTTTAAAATTTTGAAATGAATATAAAGAACACACATTTCCCCCATACTTAAACCGCACATTGTCCTCAATGTGCAATGAGAACAAAAGAGAGAGAAAAGAGTATACCATGGTGGTAAAAGTCTATGAAGTCCGACAATGATCCATTTTGAAAGTCGTTTTCCCAAAACTTGATATCAACAACCTGCTTGAATAACCACACTAGGAAACTCACATCAAATATCAAATGGGATAAAGATTAGGCAAATTATGCATTCTAAGGCAATTATGTCACAAAGTAAGATAGAAATGTGAGAGCATGCCCAAGATAAAGCAAGGAAGTATGCATGGTTACACAAAAGGGCACAATAGAGGTGGTTTTTTTTTTTATTTATTTATTTATTATTATTATTATTATTATTATTATTATTTTTGGATCAATCTTGGTGTGATCAATCCAAAAGTTTGCACGATGGGATCGAGAGCTGAATTTTGGGTCCAAGACTCGCACGATGCAACCGAGAGCTGTTATTTTGAGACTTTGAAATTTTTTCTAAGTATGGAATTGAGATCGATCATAAGGACACTTGGATCGATCAAAGTGCATTTGGAATGATCGAACAGAAATGTTCGCACAATGGGACAGAAGCTCGATTTTTGCATGAAAGTTCGACCTAGTAAACACTTGGCCTCATCTTTTTAGAAGAAAAACCCTAGATTTCAATGAAAGAGAACCATACATTGAAACACTACTACATCAAGTTAGGAAAACAAAGTACGCTAATTTTGATTGGAGAGTAAGGGATCAAAGAACACAATGATCCCTTAAGAAAACAGACCTATGAATAATCACAACAAAAAAGTAAAAAAGAAAAAAGAAAAAAGCAAACCCTAGAATTGAAGTGGAAAAAGGAAGGGATCAAAATGGTGATGTTATTGGATGTAGAACAAGCAGCAGAGTAGGGAGGGAAGGAAGGAAGGAACGAAAGGAAGGGAAAAGGGTGGGGGAAGAGGTGAGCTAGATAGCAAGATGATGTTGGAGAACCTTCTGGGGGTTGGGGGAGATTAATAAAAGTAAAGAAGGAAAGGGGAAGGAAAATGAAAAGGAATGATTTTATGTTCGCTTGTCCGAGAGAAAAATAATACTAATAACGGAACAAGTAGAGTAAGGAAAAATATGTATGATAATGGCCTTGCCTTCTAAAAACTTTCAATTCTCAAAAGAAGAAAGACTACCCCTTGCACAGGGACACGTTTGGGACCCAATTTATCAAAACCCTAATTATTATTTGTTTTATGTTTTTTTGTTTATTATTTTGTGTTTTATTTTTGAATTGGAAACAAATTAAATTTTTATCTAAAAAAGAAAATTCTTTCTTACTATCTCCCTTGATTTTCTCAGTTGTTTCTTTGATTATTAGTGACACATAAATTAGAAGGCTTGTTCATAAAATCTTTAAAAGAAATAACAATACTTACTTTCTTAATTATAATGAATATTTTCCTCTTTATGGCTTATATTATGACCCATCAACTTTAAGAAGGAGATTTTGGGCTTCGTTTGATTAGATAGAATCAACGAGAAAAGAAATGAGTTATAAAATTTTGAAACTTTTTAGGAGGTTGGTTAGATAGAAAATGTAAAGTTTTGGTTTGATTGGTTTGTAATTATAGAAATAGTTTTATGTTCTTGAAAAACTGAAAATAGAAAAATGTGTAAAAAAACTTTGCTTGATTCAGTTTTCTGAAAACTCAATTATAAAAAGGTATATTTTCAGATAACAGTCTTTTATAGGTCCCTGAAAACTATTCTCTATTTTTGAGTTTCTTAGAACTGTTTTTAGAATTATAAACCAAGCATGCTAAGATTTTCGTAACTCAAAACGTTTCAGGCATAAAATACGTGGAAATTTTACTTTTAGGTGAAAGCAACATCTTTTTATTTTGTTTTCCTATTTTATCCATTAACGTCATTACATTATTTGACACAACAACTTTTTCTTATTATTTTTTTTATTGAATTTCAAAAAATTACAGTCTAACAATAACTTTATTATTGATAGGATTTTAATTAATTTGACTTTCATTTTTAATTGCTTTTCATCATATATGAATGAAATAAAGGCTTAAATTAATTGAAAACTCCATTATTTTTTTTATATACATACTACCAATTAATTTTTATTATTTTACCATTTTTATAAAATAAGGGCAATTTAGGTATCTAAACTATAATATGATATTTTCTTAGATAATTTTTTTATTTTAACTAAATACAAACTTGAAAATCAATTTTCTAATCATTTATTTCACTTTTCTTTTAATTTTTTATTTTCTTTCTTTTCTTGCTATTATCATCTAACTAACCGAGTCCTAATAAATGAAAAGACAAGTATTGTTCTGAAGGAAAAAAAAAAAAAATACTCCGTACTTCCGAGAATTTGTTAGCATTGGTCCAATCAAAACGGGATATACTAACAAAAATAAAAAGTACTTGGATTGGATTGCCAAAACATCTCCTCCATCCCAAAACAGTAGAGGAAGATTTCACACTTCCATACTAGCAAATAATTTGTGTGGTGAGTAAGGGTTTGTTTGTTTGTTTGTTTTGTTTTGTCTTTTTCTTTTTCTTTTCTTTTCTGTTTTTTTTTTCTTTTTTTGTCAATGTAATAATAATAAATAAATAAACATTGCATCATCATGCTTGTTAGCATGAATCTAAAATTTTCCTTCTAATTCAAACGTGGGTAAAATTTTATTTTTTAATAAAGAAACTTCAATTCACAATTACAGGGAAAGACAATTGTATTAGACCAGGTCTGACTAGTTAACTATGGTCCCCCCTAAATATATTGTTGCGAAATTAAAAAGAAAATACAAAAGGGAGATCGATCACACATAACAAGAATATACAAATTTTTACTTGGTTCACCCAAAATTAGGATTACGTCAAAAAGTTGTAGGGATTTCACCATGATGATTAAAATAATAAAAAATAAAGAAAGTTCAAAATAAATAAATACTCTCGCACTAGGACAACATAATAAGTGCGAAAATTATCAAAATACCCCTAAAAAATTGAGGACTTTGATTATATTCTTTGTGCATTGTTGTTTTTTTAAATGTTTGATTTCTTTTATTTATAATATATGGTGGATTGACATTAATACACAGGTTGCCACCTTCATTCTTAGCATCACATTAAAATAATGGAGTGATTCTGTTAAGATATACACTATTTGGTTAGTAGAAAAGGCTCAATGAAGTTGTCATCATAAGTTCATAACCCTACTTTTTCTAGTATATAATGGGACCCTCGCATTGCATGATGGAGGTTGGGGTTGTGACATGAATCATTGTTTTCTTTCATTAAAAGTTTTTAAGTAAATATATTTCACTTGGTTTGAATTTAGAACAATGATCAACAATTTGGAGCCCATTCTAATTTTGAAAATGCATGAAAGATGCTCTTGTTCATTTCAAATTAAAATCCCTATGCTACTGACACTTTTTGAAGATAAGTTTTGAATTGTAACTTCCTGGTCAAATTTACAAAATTGACTGTTTAAATCTTTGTTTGGAATAAGAAGGAGAAACATTCTAAAATAGATAAAAGAGAAAAAGTGAGAGATGAACGAAACATCTTTAATTAGGCATGTCTAATACGCGTTTTGTTTTTAGTGTTTTTATTTTTATCGAATTTGTAGCAATGAATAGTGAAAAAAACAGGTTTAATAAAAACTGTTTTATTTTGTACAGTACCAAAACGTTTCGTGAATAGTGACAAAAAATCGAAACAATAATTTAATATTTTTATTTATTTTCGCATTATAGTATTTGGTATTGTAGCGATTTATATATATATATATATATATATATATATCAAAATGAATATTTTTCTTCATTATCTTATATTTACAAAATGATACTACCAAAAGATGACTCATCCATCCTTCCTCTTTCGGTTGTCCCCTCTCACCTACTCTCCCCCCCTACCTTTAGAAGCATAAATCTCTGGCGAGCTTAATTAGCACTATATGGTTTTTGGTTGGAAAGAACAAAAAGGTCACACTCAGTGCCTCGGTGGATTCAGTACAGTTGAGACATTTTCAAGCCTGAGGCTAGGGTTTGGTCTAATGGGTCACAGTACTGATGCACCAACATTGTAATTAATGGGACCACAACAAAAGATGTCCAAGTGCTTCTAAAACTGTTCTCATGTTGCAACACCACCCCATTGACAGCACTGAGCCACAAACAAAACACACAGCCTATTCCTTTCCATATATGGTTAAATAAATACTGAATTGACACAATTTTTTTTTTTTTCTTCCACATTACAACTTAGAGTAATGATAGGGAGTCCCCAGTTGAATAAATTCGAGATGTGATGACATCAGGAATATTAACGACATCAATCTATCACTCACATAAATCAGCTGGAGTTGTCCGGATTCCCAATCATTATCCTAAAACTTATGTAGTAAAAGGAAACTAGAGAAGCATGCTTCAATTTACAGAAAGACACCTTTGAGAAAGATAAACACGTTGTAAAAGAAGCTCCCAGTATGGACAACCTTGTATCAGATACATTTCTGCAACATACATATGTTGCTATTCATTGCCCAACAAACCACTCTCCTCATAGTTCTTAACAGCGTCGACAATGGTCTCTTCTAATGGCCTTAACTTCCATCCCAAATTCTGCAACTTCTCCGAACTAATCTTCGCATCCTGCTTTACTTCAGTAAAACTGTCAAAGATGTCATCAGATACAAATATTAGTAAATTACGACTAATAATAAGAGTGCTACATGTTGTTGATGGGTGAGATTGACTTATATTCCATGCCATTAGTTTACTCCATTTTCAGCATTCCTGCAGTCAGAAGCTGTAGGATTTGATATCTGTAAAACATATAGTTCAACTTACCTTTTTGGGTAATTGTAGTTGGGATACATGCCCTTCAACATTTCCACCAAAGCCCTTGATCGAACCGTGTGTGATGAACATATGTATCTCCCCTCTGCTTCAGGCTTTTCATATGCCAGGAGGATTGCATCGGCCACATCACGCACATCTACAACAATACGATCTTCGTCTTCCACAGATTCCTTTCCATCTGGTTTCCATACCAGTTCAAGGAAATCAATAATAAAGTAGCAAAACATTTATACCTAATAAAGAATGCCAAATCAATCAATCCTTAAAATACATTGCAGCTAGCTTATGAGCATACACAATTTGACTAATGAAATTCCCAGCCATCTTTTCAGCAATTGTTTGACTGCACTTGTGCTCGTGGAAGTCCAACCCCATCGAACACAGGACCTTGGCTCTGATACCAATTGTTGGTCCTAGCTTCCACCAGTTCTCCTAAAACCAATTGGTGTTGGAGATCGAGGGCTTCAGCTTTGTACTTAAAACTTGTGTTCATGGCGGTCAGTCCACTGTCTGCAGTTAGTCCGTGAACCTTACCAGGGTGGATTGCTAGGCTACACCAGCCAACATTGACCAAATCCTTTGATCGGGATCTTTCACCCCATATTAGTGATCTGATGATGTCTGGATTACACTGATCCAATCCAGTATATAGCATCTTTGACTTTGCATAATTAATAAACAAAAACTAAATAGATGTATGTAGTTATAAATGAAAACCTTTCAAATAGTGCAGGAGAAATAAGCTACTAGCATTCACTGTGGATTGTAGCATTGGCCCTATGCAAATGGATGGACACACTGTTACAAGGTTGAGCTCATTTCTTCTTGCATACTCCAGAGCCTCACTCTCTGCTAAAGTTTTGGCAAGGCAATACCATAACTGAAATTCATTTTAAAAAGAAGCTCACTATATACTATATATATATAGTTGAACACACAAAATTGAAAATTGAAGAGAGAAATTAAACATCAAGAACACAAGGATAGACACACAAAGTCTAAGGGCTACATCACCTTTATTATATTCTCTCTTAATATTGTTTACAATTAACACATCTATTTATACGCAAAAGAATAGAAGTGATAAATATGGAAAATACATTGATGAAGGATTCCTAAAATCAATACCATAAATCACTCCAATCAATATTCTATCATAGGCTAAAATCACTCCAATGATATACTCCAACACACCCTCTCGAGTTGGTACACGGAGATTTTAAATCAAGTTTCCAACTTGAAACTAAATATGAAGTTATCGAGAGTACAAAACGAGATGATCCGAAGATCCAAGATGAGTTAATCCGAAGATCTGAGACGAGTTAATCCGGGGATCCAAGACGAGTTGATCCGAATATCCGAGACAAGTAGAGTATAGAATAAGGTATGATAACCTGCTTTGATACCATGTTGAAAAATATAAAAATTGAAGAGATAAATTAAGCATGAAGAACACAAGCATAGACACACAAAGTCTAAAAGGCTACATCACCTTTATTATATTCTCTCTTAATATTGTTTACACACAAAGTCTAAAAGCTACATCACCTTTATTATATTATCTCTTAATATTGTTTACAATTAGCACATTTATTTATAGGTAAAAGAATACAAGTGAAAAATATGGAAAATACATTGATGGAGGATTCCTAAAATCAATATCATAAATCACTCATATTAATATTCTATTATAGGCTAAAACCACTCCTATATTATGCTATGTTTGGGAGCATCAAATCGGTGCCTTGAATTTGGGATTAGAGAAAGGTTAGTTCACATTTTCTACTAAATTTTCCCCAAACCCAAATCCAACGCGCCGATTTGGTGTCGCCAAGCATAAGATTAGTGTAATATAGATAATTATAATTGGAGCATACTCTAGCTCTATTTTATTTTACAAGATTTAGATTTATGGGGTAGTTTCCTATTAGTAGGTAGATAGATGGGTAAATTACAATGACACCCCTGAGGTTTACCATAATGACACTATATACAAGTTGGGCTGTTTTTGAACAATGACACCTCCTTAAAGTTTGATAAAGGTAACAAAGACACCCCAATGATCGCATCCCACATCTGAATTAACAAATTTACCCTTTGACTTGTAAATTGACCAAATTGAATAATGAAATTACCTTTCTAACCTTTATCAATAATAATAAAAAAAAAAAATCAAACTATCATACCCATTTCTTTCCTTCTCTCCAATATCGTACGTTATATACACTCATGGATGTTGCCGCTGCCGCCACCAAAACCCAAATCATCAACACATATACTTTTTGGTGGTGATGGTGGCAATGGTGGTGAGGGATTTAGGGACGAAGAGGCCTAGGATTTGGTGCTGGGTTCGAGGGAAAGGCCGTGGGTTTGGTGATGGGTTTGTTAGGGTTAGGGTTTGGGAGGCCGTGGTTGTTTTTGTTTCACTATGAAGTTTGTTGTACCTGAAACTCACTGGAACTTCATTGGTTTGGACGGTGATGATCAAAAGTTCACTATAGCTCTTTACCGAACTGATGCACACTGAATGTTCATGGTACCGGTTTAGTCCGCTGAAGCTTTTAGGCCGAGATGATGGGTCTAGTGCTGAACCGAGAGAAGATGGATGATGTTTGCTGTTGGGTATTGATGTTCTGAAGCTCGCCGAAAATGATATTGATTGGGATTTCAATTGAAAAGATGTTAGGCCGATTCCTCATGTGCCTAAGAAGTAATCAGTCAAACCACCACCCACCTTCATCACCATCCATCGCTGATGGAGTTGCCGTGGGCGGTGGTGGAGGAAGGGGGGGCACCACCGGGATAGACAAGCCGAATTGTTCTTCCCGTCGATCTCCGAGATCCGCAATGTGGAGGCCGGTACCAGGAAGCAGATCGAGGACAAGAGTGAGGAACTCCAGCAACTCGTCGGCAATCGGTAACGCGATCTTAGTGACTCCGCCGACTCCATTGTCTAAATGAAAGCCACATGCGTGTTCATATCCGCCATCCTTCGGTCCCTCTTCGTTGAAAGCCTTAAATTCACTGTCTCTCCACTCCCTCGTGTAAATGCTCTTTTATTTTATTTTTGTATTATTATAATTTTATTCCTATATTTGTATTATATAAATACCTTTGGTGTTGGTGGTGATTGTGGACGGTGGGGATGGAAGTAAAGTTGGGGTTGGTGGTCGGTGGTGGTGTGTTGTCTGTGTTTAAAATATACAAATATATTTTTATATATAATATACTATATATTTATTTATATATATATATAGAGAGAAGGGCTTCTGATGAAAGAAGGCGAGTGAGGTTAGAGAGACTGGTGAGATTTACTGATGGGGCCTAACAAGGGTAAAAGCGTTATTTAAGAATCCTCTTATTTTATAATAAAATATTTAAGGGTAATATTGACTTTTCACATCTTTTAAGGGGCTGTTTGGATACATTTTTGATAGGGGGTGTCATTATTAAAAAAAAAACTCAACTTGTATATGGCTGTCATTATGACAAACCTCAGGAGTGTCATTGTAATTTACCCTAGGCAAAAGCAAAAAAGCTAGCCAGGCTATAAGAAGGTTCACTAATAAAAACCATATAGAAAAATCTATAAATAATGCTTGCAAAATTCCCTTCTAAAATCTAATTTTTCAGAATAATGTGTAAAACTTGCAATCAAATACCTTAAGTGTTTTGCAATGTTCCCCATCCGTCCAACAGTTTTCATCCATGGCTGATCCTTGGGCCAATTAGGGTTCACCACAACCGCGCCAGCAGATGACACAACCACAACCTTTTTCACCTTAGCATTGAGAAATGCATTTAATACATTCCGCGTACCTGTAATAGTTGGTTCCAGGAGTTCTGCCTGTGCATGCCCACATTCAGATCAGTTTTAATATTTACACTATTGTAATAAATAAGATTTAGTTTGATCTATATGGCATGATTTGATCTGTGCCAAATGTTACTTGTCATTTAGCTGAAGAGTAAAGTATACACTATTTATAGTGACCAAAGCTTTCACAAAAACAAGTAGATTATCCAATTAAAGAGAAAAGAGTTAAAAGTACAAATTTAAAATGAGTTTGAGGGTGATTAATTTGATGAGTAAGAATCTTGCCTCAGGATTAGGCACGTCAACGACAGCAGGAACTGGAGAGGCAACGTAGAGAACCCCGGTGCATCCAGCAATGGCAGCACAGAGACCTTCATAGTCTAGCAAGTCTGTCTTGAAGAGTTGCAGATTTTCCGTAGCGTTTTTCAGTTTCTTCAGATGACCATTCTTTTTTTCATCACCTAGAAACCATTTTTTACCGAAAACTTGCAATTAATTGCAGCAGAAAACAGAGACCAATAAATGGTATCCCATAGAGCAAGGATAAATAATTACACCAAAAACAAGTCTTTGATTCTGATATGAATTATAGGATCAACTAAGATCAACAACTTGGTCTAATGAAATGGGAACTCACTATTGTGGGTTGGAAATTTTATTTATAATCTTGGAATCAAATCGAAGATGAAGGCTCCAAATCTATATATTATCTAAGAATCAATTGTCAAAAGTATTAAAAAGGCAATCAAATAGAAAATGTTTAAATAAATAAAAAGAAGAAGAAAGGTCATGTAAGATAATTGGATACATAATCTAAAGAGTTCGAGTTCTAGTTGCTAGAGAGAGATGATTGTCCATAGAGTTCAAGTTATAGCAAGTATATGTTGCATTCAACATTATAAATTTGGAAAACTCGTGAAAAACTCGAGGTTTGAAGAGGAATTTGACAAAGTGAAAGGAAGGGAAAGGAAAGGAAAGGATTTGGCATCAATCAAATCCTCACAAATTTCAAACTAGCTAATTCTATTTTGAATCTCATTCATCTCAAACAATAAATTAAATTCTCTTTTAAAGCCAAAACTAAAATTTTCATTTCCTTCTAATTAATTCCTTCCATCAGTAAGTTCTAATACTAAAGAATCTATAAAAATAAACTACATATATATATATATATATATATATATTGGTGAAAGTAAAGGCAGAGGAGAAGGGTACAATTACATACAGGGGTCTCTAACAGTTCCATGGACCATGTAGCCATTTGAAAGGAGAAACTTCACCACCCATGATGCCACGTATCCTCCTGCACCTGTTACACATACTCTTTCTTTCTCAACACACTGCGCCATCTCTCTCTCTCTCTCTCTCTCTGCTACTGTAATATATATATACACATAGGCTATTTAATCTACAAGCCTTATCATCATCCCCTTGCCTCCCCAAACCCAAATGGACATAAATATACGACAAAACTGTTCCTTATTTATAATAATAATAGTAATAATAATAATTATAGTAGTAGTAATAGTATTGCTGGCATCGACTCACGAGTTCTTTATCTTCCTCATCACCGTATTATGTATAAATATATTATTAAAATTTTGTATCAAAATTTATTAATAGTAAATTATATGAATTTGTGAAAATTTTATATATTTTTTAATTTTTTATTCAAATTAAACTATCGTAGACAGTCTCTATTTAAAGTTTTTCAATTGTGTGTGTGTGTGTGTGTATATATATATAATTGACAGTATCATTTTAATATTGTTTGGGTGGCGTTATAATTTTTGTGTATTTTTCGTATTAATAATAGATTAATTTACAGAAAAACTTATGACAATGAGATCTATCAGATAATGCTATTAGATTAACCTCACTCTTTTAACTTCTTGTATCTCATTTCTTACACCAGCCTTAAGCTCAATCATTTGATTATTTAACAGAAACTCAATTGATGTGGCAAATCATTCAGTCATTTTCTTCCTACAATTTGAGTAATCAATAATTCAAAAATCAAAACTAAGGAGTGTGAAAACGAAGTTCAACGCTTACGTCCATTATCTACATTATTCCAACACTTTCTATTTAGGTGACACGGTGGCATAAAAGTGACACATGTAACAAGGCTTTTTTGTAACTCTTTTTCTTAACCACATCCAATGATGGCCGATTACAACTGCAGCCGATCATTATGGAATCTACAATTCTTAATGAAATTCGATACCTTCAATAAAAAAGGAACATAGGACATACTAGTATATTGTTTGGGAGTTTTTGCCTGTGTTTAAAATCCATCAACATAATTTCTCTTCCCCTTTAACCTGCTAACTATTGCCAGGTCAAAAAATAAAAAAGGAAAATGAAAACCTCTTATTTATTCAAAATAAAATAATAAGTGTTTATATAACTTATTTTGCATATAAATCTATATCTATATATATATATATATATATATCTATACTATTATAAAAGTGTAAGATTTTTTTTCTTATTTCTAAATATTTTTATTATTTTTTTAAAATCATCATTTAACATTTAATAAGGAATTTTAAAGATAGTATATCTATCTATATTTATATCTATATCTAAATCTATCCATATCTATATCTTTTCCATATTTACAATTATTTTTATTTATTTTTTTAAAATCATAGTGTGATATATCTATCTATCAATATTTATTCATATTTATATCTATCGATCAATATTTATTCATATTTATATCTATCTATCAATATTTATATCTTTTCCTTATTTTCAAATAATTTTATAATTAGTTTTTAAAAATCATAATGTGACATTTAAAAATATTTTTTATATTTTAAAAATACAATCATTATAATAAAAGACGATGACCAGAAGTTGTCCCTTGGCGAGAAGTTGGCCGTTGCCCCTCTCGTCTCCCCGCTATTCTTTACTGGAGGTTGACCGAGTTCAGCCACAAATTCAGTACTCTTGCTGGTCCATTTTGGATTCTTCAATTGTAGGGGTATATCTTTTTGTTTACTTCTACAATCCTCTATTAATTGCCTCAATAGATAAATGACTTCCATTTTTGATCTCCTTAGCATCAATCCAAATTGATTTTCCAAGGTTAGAACACATCACCAACTTGATTTTTCTTCTTCCACAATATACAACATGTGTATAATAATAAGGGTAATGTATAGCTATGTCTTCCGTGCCAACACACAAAAATGGTGTAAAACTTTAGTGCGAATGTCAAGTGGGCATCACATTTAAAATTTATAAGACCACTAGACACTTATACTATGTAGTATAAAGTGAGAAAGGATCGTCCCAAGAGATAAAGAGGGTACTTGAAATTAAACTTGGATTAGTGAATCAATTGATTGAAAAGAGGTTTTGGTTTGTTTGATTAAACTACAATTAACTAAATTAAGTGATGCAAGAAAAAAACAAACTAATGAGTGTTCAAATGTGACGCATTTTAGCACCTAAGTTAGGATATTTTAGTCTATTCATCTATCTTACTTTCATGTCTTAAGTACTTATTTGTGTTATTGCCTATTTCAGGTGAATAAAACTCAAACAGGCTAACAAGAGCCATTTAGCATCATTTTGGAGCTAAGGAGCAAAGTTGGAAAGAAGTCATGGAAATTGTCTCTGAGGAACTTCGATCGACAGCTCAGGCAAGTGGATAAGGCCAAAGAAGATATTTTTGAGCTATGTCACCTTCGATCAATTGAAGTTAAGTGTTTGATCGATCGAAGATCGATCAAAGTGCCTGCTGGCAGTGTGCTATCTAATTCC
>JAOTQH010162567.1:0-15065 GCA_025631255.1 Cornus kousa
TGCACTAGATTTAAATTTTTGAAAGAAAAAGTTGTGTGTGTGTGTGTGTGTGAGAGAGAGAGAGAGAGAGAGAGGGGTTTGGATGGTGGAATGTCTCCAATCTCCAGTACAAGGACTGGAACTTTAGCTTTTGTGTCAATTTTTATAGGCAGAATGAGAAATGAAATTATTATTTTTATTTTTCTGTTATTCTTTACTTTGCCTTTAGAGACAGATAGGAATTAAATTTGATTCTGGGATCAGAAAGTTCTTTGCTTTGGGTGTTTTCTTCCTGAGATGGTCCTTGTTAACTGCCCTGTGCTTTTCTCTCTCCGTTTCGGGTACAATGAGTTATAATCATGGTTCGCAATATCGGTTACGGTTGTGGTACTGGACGCGGTTGCGGTGTAAAAGACTCGGATAAAGTCAGTACAAATTGTTTGATATAAGTCGCGTATCAAACTTGAAAAAGAGTCACGTATTCGCCGATATACTGCGTATCGAATGATATGATGCACCATGATTATAATTAGCTTTAATGTCAAAAGATTAGATATTGTTTAGTTAAGAGAATATAGGACTGGTTTGTTACTCAAAAAATAATATTTTATTTTCATATAACTGAAAATTATAAAATTGTACAAAAGCTCTATGTGGTTCAATTTTTTAAAAACTATTTTATGAAAACTCAGCTATAAAAATGTCCATTTTTAAATAATTGTCTTTTTATAGTTATGTGAAAATATTTTTTTGAGTTTTTTAGAACTCTTTACTAAGTGAATGTTATGTAAGCAAATGTTACGTCTTTTCTTCTCTAGAGAAGGTTGAGAGTTCAAATATGTAAATAACATATTGCTGAGTGTTAGTTTGATTCACTTCCAAAATATTTATATGTATATTTGATTTTAAGTCAAATTTTTTTTTTTTTATCTTCTCCAACCCATTATACTTATAAATCAAAATTAATTAATCATAAACAAAAAAAGGCTCGTATCACTTTTTTTTTCACTGCTTTTATTGTAATAATCATGTTTGGGATAATTGGACAATATCCATATGACAAGCTTGATGATGCACATATTCAAGTTTGAAGATAAAAATACTCAAATATGAGATCATTCTCTGTAATTTATTATATAAGCATTTTAAATAATAACTACATGAAAAATAATAATAGTTTGGATCGCTTTTTAGATGTGGTAATTATTAAGACCAACATTTTAAAAAGAAAGATACTTTATTTTATCTATTATTTACGATTGGTGGACACTATTTTTTGAAGTAAGCATGAAAAAATTGATGGACATTGTAGCATTACTCTAGCCATATATGCCATGGATGTTCATCTAGAAGCTAAGCTAAATAAAGCATGAGCACGAAAACAATAAAATTAAGTCACAAATAATGAGAATAGAAGCGAGAGAGCGTGCAAAGTATGAAAGCGATGCCCATTTAGAATGATTGTGTGTCTTGGTTTAGAAGGCCTTTTAGACAGTTTTAGGAGTGCAAAATTTTTGCCTTTTCCTTCAATGCCCAACCAAAATTAGGTCAATTTTTTTGCTTGACATTTGCCTTTTAACAAGCATGAACCATTGAACCAACGAAAATGTCTTGGCAAGTACGTGCAGAGTTACCATCCAAAAAAAACAAAGTACGTGCAGAGTTGACTAAAAGGAGATGGCTATTTGTAACTATATACAAAACCATGTTGCAATTATGATCCAGGATTAAAGGATCAGGCTTCATGTCAAATTGCCATTAATTATTCCCAATTGTTGTTATGTTGTGCCATCACTGTTGTTAGTATGTTACACCCCTATTAAGTGTTTCAAACTAGGTTATTGAGAGGGGCCAATCTAAAAAGCTTCCTACCTTCAAATTCTTTTCCCCCAAATTCTGTGATCTTATCTCATTATGTCTTTCCATGTGAAATATTTTGATGTTCTTGAACATTAGTGAATCAAGGAGTTGGAATTCTAATCATGTGTTGTGAAAAAATTTGTTCCGTGACCAATATTGATGGGTGTTGTGAAAAAATTTGTTTTATAACCTGATTTCTATAAATTTAGCCGTTCTGAGTTTAACATTAATGAAAAAATATATGTAGGTTTGTGAGATATATTCGAAATTTATCTTGCAGTCATGCGTATTAAAGGTCGCTAGATTAGAAGAGTTCTCAATTTAAAAAATATATATTCCAATTTGTGAATTGATGGTTCCTGTAAATTTAGACGTTCTGAGTTTAACATTAATGAAAAAATATATGTAAGTTTGTAAGATATATTCGAAATTTATCTTGTAGTCATGTATACTAAAGGTCGCTAGATTAGAAGAGTTCTCGATTTAAAAAATATATATTCCAATTTGTGATCACGAGTGCATAAAAATGAGAAGTTGCTTGAAAGTTGGTTCGAGTTCTCCGGACCAAGAATTTTTTATTTTTATTTTTATTTTTATTTCTAAATCATTTTGGGCAGGAACGGACTATTACCATGTTGTTATTATTATTATTATTATTATTTTAATATATACCTTTTAAATATTGCTAATGGTCCTCCTGAAATTAGTATAAAATTTTAATCTTGTCCCCCCTTACCTAAAGTTCTAAATCCACCCCTGATTTTGGGGTTAATACTAAATAAGATGAAAATTTTGGACTAAGATTAGTAGATGTCATTGCCACCTTTAAGATGATGAAGAGGTGGATGTATGACCTTGTTTGAACTAGCCATGTGAAGTTATCTTTCGTAACAAATTCAATGCTCTCCTTTTCATTATCTTGGTGAGAAGCAAAGCTGATGAATTTATGTAATATGTCTGAAACAATTTTATTTTATTTTATTTTATATTATTATTATTATTATTATTATTTATAAATAAATAAAAAATGAAAGGGAATGTCTTGTGTTTGGACTCTGAATCTCACTTCCACAAACATGAATTTCAAGCACAGGTCATTCTCACAATGTTTGAAATCACTTCAAGGTCCCCTCTATTGGAGTTCCTCTAAGCCAAAAATCTAAGCAATGAACCAATTTTGGACCGTCCGATGCATGAAAATTTTCAAACAGAGTTTTATAGATTGAAGTAACATAAACTGGTCCCACATCATGTAGTGCTCTGTTGATTTTTTGGGACTCTTATTTCACAGCATTCATGATGGGTACAGTCCCATTGCCATATCTCAAAAATGTGGAGTACACGTGTGTTTGAAAGGGAGAGTATAGAATTATAAAATTTCTTTCATTTCCTGCATTAGCATGCATCTATAATCTATATTGTAAATTCTAAAATACTCCGTATCGTACTTATGATTTTCTCGATTATTGAATTAATTGTCACATTTAACAGTTAGGAGAGTCGGAAGTACCCGGGGTACGATACTTTCAGACATCTAGAATTTCTCCATTTAAAAATATAATTGTTTATTTGGTGTTAATATAGTGGGTTTAGGACGGATCATCCTTCCTAAACCTGTCCCACTAATAAATTTTCTTTCTAAAACCAATTGTGGGGTACCCACATCGAAATCGGAACAGATTCGTAATGTCTTAATAAAATATGTATTAAATATTAGTATAATCAAGTATTTAACAATCATAATAAAAACAATGTTATTAAAATTTAAAATTTTTATAAAAAATAAAGAAAAAAAAAATTATATATTAACTATTAATCAGGCAGGTTCGGGACTTAACGGATTATAAACTCCCTTTCTAAATTTGTTCACAATCGTAGGATGATTTCAAACCGGTCTCATTAGGGGGCAAGATTGATTAAATTGGCATCTGGCCCTCTACAAATGTACTAAGAAAAGCCATACATTGGACTAACCCTTTGATATTTATATCACATTATTACACTTAAGCGATGTTGTACCATAAAACCACTCTTAAAATGAGTATCACGCCTTTTGTAACAAGAGAAATTTGAAATATAATTTTTATTTTTAATTTTAAGGCGTAAAATATAGCTAGAGTGTTTTGTGTGTGTGTGTGTGTAATTACATAGATCATGTTACCACTTCATGACATCAGTGTGACTGGACTCTGGAGAATATAAGATTTCTTCTCAGACCAATTATGTCATTATCCATTTTCTTATTGGACTTTGAACGTAGAGATGATTAGTGTAATTAAGTTGAGGTATGAAATGGGTTCGAGACATGTATTTAGTGGACAAATCTTTTTCTTTTCTTTTATTTTCTTTTCTTTTAAGCTAAGACATTTTCAGAATATAAGGCCAAACTTTCCCTTTTTTGACGTGCCGATGTTGTTCTCGAGGTTGCAAACTAAAGAACATAAATATATATAAGGTCACTTTTCAAAGGTGTTTTTCGACATAATAATTGTAATTATTGAGATTTTACAGAAAAATCCTTTTGACAAAATTGAACAGTCTACACTGAACAATTAAGAAAGAAAATTTAATAAATGCTGTCAGATTTTTACAGGCCCGGTCCATTTTAGATCTGCATAGCCCAAAGCTACGAACCAGTAGAAATCAAATTTACAAATTTTAATCCGTTAAAAAATGGGCACAGCAAGTGGATTATTATAAAATTTTTAAATTAAATATTATCATAAATTATAAAAATTTTAAATTATTATATTATAATTATAAATTACAATATTATAAATATTAGTATTAGATATTATGGTAAAAATAATTAAAAGTTTTTGTTTTCTTTTTTCTTAACAAACATAATAAATTATAAACCGAATAAATAAACTTATTCTCTTCTCTTTTATCAAACTGAACAAAAAAGAAGGAAATACACAATCTCTTTCCTGGGAATGTCTCATCCATTCATTCTTCTCACTCTCTTCTATCCAAATTTTTTTTCTTTCCTACTGAACAAAGCATTAAGGTATTGTGGCGGTATCAGACACTCCGACATTCACTAGATACACGAATACGGAACACGTGTCTGATACAGCTAAATGTATCCTAAATAGTGAATATTTTATTTTTTGGTCGGACATCACTAGGACACGGCAATGATACGTGTTGAACACTTTTAGGATACGACAAAGTGATTTTGTAATTATTATTATTATTTAAAAAAAATTGAATTCAATGCAATTTAAAATATATGATGGATTAATTAGATAAATAATATAAAAGTTAAGAAAATAAAAATAACAAACATTTAGTTCTAAACTTTAAATTATTAATTTATTTATGATTATATGGATAATATGATAAAAATGTATATTATTATTATTATTTTTTTTAAATTTGCTGTGTCACTGTCTTCTTATCGTGGCCGTGTCTTACTCATGTTTGGTATATGTTTTGTCCTTCCTAAACCAAGAGCCATTTCTCATCAAAGATATTTAAAAAATAAAAAATAAAAAATTATCAATAAAGTATATGAGAGAGCATAAGATTTTATCAATATGGTATATATATACTAATAGGCCAATGGCCTAACAGTACCAAATTTCTATTTTTCAAAGAGGTCAGGAATTCGAATCTCAGTGAAAATATGTGTGTGAGTACTAACTAGTATATATATATATATATACACATATATGTGTGTGTATATATATATATATATATTAGTGGGTGTAAACTCAAAAGTTACTCAAGGAATATAATAGTACAGTTCCTCATCATGAAAAAGTTGTAATTCAAGAGTGGATTTGGAGAGCTGCTAATTTGGTCAACCTTTTCTATGTGCTTGGCATCGAAGTCTAAAAAGTGCCTTTCAGGCTTTCACTAACTTTAGTATCACTGATCCCCACACAACAACCTTTCATTTTACAACTCTCTCAAATTTAAATAACTAACTTTAATGAAGAAGCTTCCAGAATATATTTGCTAAAAGGAAAATTGAAGGCTTAATTTTAATTTTTATTTTTAAAGGCTAGTTCAGTGTACATAACCCATGTCGTCTTACCTTTGCATAGAAGGCTCAATTTTAGAATTTTAAATCCGAGTAACATCACTTTTGGAATAGTTACTTTTTTTTTTATAAAAAAAAAACACCCCACCAAAACCCAAATGAAAAGAAGATCATAAGACAAAATGATTGCACTTAGGACCATGCTGATATATATAGCAATGTCCGTGTACAAAGAGCATTGCCAGCTTTCTTAGACACATGAGAAGGAATTGAAAAGAGAACACAACCTTGTATATGATGTGGCTTGACCACATGTCCACCAAGTCCAAAGTGGAGATTTTCCTAACCATGGTGGGAATAGTTGGAAAGAAGGTTCTCTCTCTATCCACTGTGTGTTTTTGGTGTGTGGCATGCTAGGTTGGTTCATCATCCTGGTGGGCCAACCCTATAGCAAAATCATTATGATGATGATGATGTTTCTCATACCATGAACACAATGTGAACTGAATGTTCCTCCCAAATTGCTTGCCATGGTTGCTACAGATGATGACAAGTGTTTCCATTACACATTAATTGGATCATATTGATTGATCATGTCATAGCAAGCTCTGCAGAGTGCTATTTGAGTCATGGGTCATTTTTCTTGTCATTTTTTATTTTGGTAATTTGGGATTTACAAACCAATTCTAAAAATTTAGGATTAAAAAAAAGAAAAAAACTCTTTTATAGTAGATTTGAAGCTGATTCTCCATTTTAGTTACTCTTAATTATCAAACCATTGATAGGAAAAAGGTAAGAACTAGTGAACTAAATATTTTTCATTTTTATTTTTTATCTTTTCTTTTTTTTAAACTTTTCCATGATGGGTTGTGGCACAAAGTTAGCAAAAGATAGCATACCAACTAACAGTATCAGCCTCTTATTTGTTAAAAAGAGATAGGGTTCAAGTTTCAAAAGATTTAAGTGTATATGAATATCTACTAAAAAAAGACTGCATATATGAGTGAATTGGGCCGTCTTTTCCAAGTTTACTCATATTTTTTTTAGATCTGAGTCCAATTTTAATGAGGCAGCTCAGAGAGTAGGTATTTGATCATTGAGGCTGCCGTGGTGGTCCGAATAAAAGTCCCTTTTTGGGTTTCATGTTGGCCCAAAATAACAAAAGACAATGGACTTTTGGTCCAACCATTTTTTCTTTTCCTCCATCAGGCAATATCTAGCATCAAAGTCTCTCCCTATCACGCACGCCTACCCGTGTTTGTCTGCAACAGTGATACTATGTTATTCATTCTGAACGTACATACAAATATATAATCACACGTTGTACTTATTATTCTATTTAGTTGGTTCGCTCCAACTAAATACAATATATATATATATATATATATAGATAAAATATATATATTTTTACGACATGTGATATGAGCCAAAGTAAATAATTTATGACGCGCAAATGAATACAATTCATCCTAAGCACTTTTTTTTTTAAAAAGCCATATCACGATTTACGGTGTGCAAAGCACATTGTTAACTTTTATAATATATGTCATTTTATAGACATACCAAGAAGAGAGAATTAAATAAAGATCCAAGATACTAAAGTGAAAAGTTTTATTTTATTCACTTACCAATTACCTCACACAAACCTAAGCTCACATGATATATATATATATAGATTCAAAAATGGGTTTCTTCTCTAAGTTAAGTAAGGAGCTTTTCTTGTAAGTTAGATAACGAGTTTCTTCTATAAGCTAAGTAAGGAGCTTCTTTTATAAGTTTAGTAAGGAGCTTCTCTTGTAAACTAGATAACGAGCTTCTTCTATAAGCTAAGTAAGAAGCTTCTCTTGTAAGTTAATAATTTGGATAAATATGAGTGAACCCCATTTACACACACACACAAATATAACACTCCCCCTTGGGGTCCACAACACAATACTACAATATACCTCGTTAAAACCTTACTAAGGAAAATCCAGTGGGATAAAACTCTAGCGAAGGAAAAAGACTATAATATTCTTGTGTATCTGAAAATGGTATTGCATAGGTTAAAACTGCCTCATTAAAACCTTGCAAGGAAAACCAGTGGGACAAAACCTGGACGAAAGAAAAAGAGTACAATATGCGAATACCTATTTGATCAATTGCTTCCCTTCATTGTTGAATTAGTTCAACCCTGAATATCCTTTAGTTGACACTTTCCAATGTTGTGCACCAGTTTCTTGAATGTTGTAGTTGGAAACGTTTTAGTGAATAAATCTGCTAGATTTTCACATGAACATATCTTTTGAAAATCGATATCACAATTTTTTTGGCATTCATGTGCATAAATAATTTTGGTGAGATGTGCTTCATTCTGTTACTTTTAATATACCCTTTTTTCATCTGTGTAATATATGCCGCATTATCTTCACACTGTTGGGCTATCTTTTATTAACGAGAGACCAGATGTTGTTCGAATATGTTAAATCATTGACCTCAGCCAAATGCATTCCCTGCATGCCTTATCAATTACGAGTATCTCAGAATAATTTGAAGAAGTTGCAATCATTGTTTGTTTCATAGATCGTCATGATATAACAGTGCCGCTACACGTAAACACATATCCTGTTTGTGAATGAGCTTTATGTGGGTAAGACAGATAGCTAGCACCTGCATATCCAATTAATTGAGAATTTGTCTCTTTTGAATAAAACAATCCCATTGTACCACAAAGATATCGCAATATGTGTTTGATTTCATTCCAATGTTTACGGGTTGGTGCATAACTGTAACTTGCTAATAAATTGACTGCAAAGACTATGTTAGGCCGTGTACAATTTGCAAGATACATAAGAGCACCAACCACTCTGAGATAAGGCACTTCAGGACCAAGGAGTTCTTCATCATCCTCTCGAGGACGAAAATGATCTTTCTTGACGTCAAGTGATCGGATAACCATTGGGGAGCTCAATGGATGTGCCTTATCCATATAAAAACGTTTCAGAACCTTTTATGTATATGTTAATTGGTGGATTTATTTCAAATTCTTTCTTTAAATAAGTGGTCGTCTTTTCGATCTCGTCCAATGTTCTCATAAGATTCAAATCATCAACATATACTGCAACACTAACAGAATCAAATTCTGATTTGTTAATAAAAATAGATTGATAAATTGCATTATTAACATACCATTCTTTCAGTAAGTACTCGATGAGACACTTGTACCATATACACTCAGATTTTTTTAATTCATACAATGATCTTTGTAATTTTATCAAGTATATACTACGTGATTGTTTAAAGCATTTTAAATCCTTTTGGGATTTTTATATAAATATCACTATCTAGTGATCCATACAAATATGTCATAACCACGTTTATTAGATGTATATGTAGTTTTTCTGCGACTGCTAAATTAATTAAGAATCGAAATATGATTACATCAATCACAGGAGAGTATATCTCCTGATAATCAATACTTGGTCTTTGTGAGAAAGTTTGAGCAACCAGTCGGTCTTTAAAAATTATAATTTAATTATTCTCATTTTATCTTTGTTCAAATACCCAGTTGTACCAACAGGTTTTACACTCTCAAGTGTCTGGACCACAGATCCAAAGACTTTTCCTCTAACTAATACAGTTAGCTCTGTCTGTATTGCTCTTTTTTATGATGGCCAATCATATCTCTTTGACCTTTTTAACATTTTGAGGTTCCGGATCCTCATTAGTTATATTAAGAGCAATTGTATAAGAGAATATAATATTCATGACAATTTCATTTCTGTTCCATTTTTTTTCATAATTTATTGAGATTTCATTATTTTCAGGCACCTTCACAACATTATTAGTTAGTTAACTTGACCTGGTCAGGTCCTTGGGCCTCGTCAGGTCCCTTTGCCATATAAAGGGCATATGTTTTATCAAGGGCAACTTTATCATTGCTAGTTAATTAGGTCTCTTCAAGAGTACCTTTTTCATTATTCATCGTGCTCTTTGGCAGGTGCCTCATTTTATCATTTTTAGCTAACCAGGTCTCTACAGGAACACCCATTTCATCATGCTCCTTTGCATGTACCACATTAAGTGCCTCTACCTCATCAAGGGTTACTTCAACATTATTAGCTAACTGAACCTCCTCAGGAGCGCCCATTTTATTATGCATTTCTTTCTAGTGCTTTTCACTTTCATGGAACATAATCTTTTGTACCAAATGGTGTGCAACGCTTCATGCATGCTTTAGATGCATTTGTAACGTTGACGAACTATCCCATCGAGATGTCAACTCATGGTGACATTGTTTTTCAGTTGGCATATATGATATTATTATAGATAATTTCAAAGCATTTTAGTAATATCATTTTGCATTTCTAATCTTACCTTTTCTCCCCCTCAAGGTGGGATGACACTCTTATTCAAATGATAATCAGCACATCATGCTATAAAGATATCGCATATCAGGAGTTCAACTTATTTCATAAACAAATAAGAGAAGAGTTTTAACAAATGAAATACTATGAGTATAAAATAAGCAATCATACTTTTGGCGGTATAACAATACCTATAAGATAATAAAGTTTTCTAGTATTTATTTCTTATATTAGGTAATGGAAGTGATACGGATATATTCTACATTACCTTCATCTTGTTGGGAAAAATAATTTCAATAGCGAAGGATTGTGTATGATGGTCTTGTTGTGCACGTGGGCATTGCTGTGCTGACACTTGGGCACATCTTGAAAAATGCTGAGAACAGTGTGTGTTTTGGACCCCGAAACGACCTTTTTTGGGAAAACACGAAGAAGATACCCTCTTAAAATAATTTTTTCAAGCTGACTATGTCGAAAGAAAAATTTATTTTTAACCCCCTAAAATACCCCTGAGATAAGTTTGACGAAAAATACAAAAATGCAAGTTTGCTTCAAGTGTTCAAATAACCAAATATGAAGTTGTGTGCTAAAACAATTATGCACGCAAACAAAATAAGTATTTTAAAACGTGCGGGAATGGTCCGTGACCCCCAAATATGTCCGATGCAAAATCTGACCTATTAAACCTCAAAAGTGCCTTAAAATGAAAAGTTTGAAGCCTACTATCAACCATATCATGCAACTGTGATATTTTGTGCAAAGTAAGCATTCTCACAAACGTAATATACATAATAAAATGTGTTCCAATGGTCCATGACCTCAAAATACTCCCAATGCAATTTTTGACATGTCCAAACCCCTAAAGCATGAAAAATGCTCTTTTAAAGCAAAATTTGAAGTCAATCACAATAAATGCATTCAAAAGACCATTTGGACCTTGGCTACACGTCACATATAATAAAAGAACATCTAAGAAAATACTAAAGCACACTTTACACCATCCAAACTGAAATTGACATGTTAAAACCTTGCATTTTCCTATTTTTCTCATATTTAAATATAAAGTCAAATTGCATAAAAGTGAAGTATAAGGTCATTGGCCCTTGGCCTCATCACATATATGTCAAATAGGTCTCAAATGATGTATTTAAATACTTATTACATATTCCAAATAGAAACTACAAGTTTTGGCATGATTAACCCAAAATAAAGCAAAATCATACTACAAAGTGCATGTAAGGAAATACGCAAAGCTCATCAAGTAACAAGCAAGTTTAAGGATGTTATGCATCCCTAGAACATGGTTATTTACATGAAAAATGTCCCAAACAACGAGGGTGAGTAAACAAGTTACTCGTAGTAAATGAACATGCGTATAACCTAAAGTTTTGTAAGTCTTTATAAGTTGATATAAATTAATCCATGTGGGTAACGTCTATGTTCAATGTGAGACTAAGGGATCATCCTAAACTACATTAGAACATTCATAACATAAACCAAAATATTTATGCAACTTAAACAACATTATAACATCAAACACCAAATAATAAAGTATAAATTCACAAAGGAAACAACTTAGAATTTAAAATGCGAAATCAAACAAACGGATACTTGGATGTTACACTGGAATAGAACCGGTAACAAGCATCATTTAAGTTATTAGCCCATGGGTGCTTTCCTCTAGGTGCGCACTATAGGATAGAGTGCTCTCAAATCCCCCATACTAGAGCCGTGCCCTAGCTATAGTCATTCTTACGACCTCAAAAGTTTTCAAAATTAACTAGTTGCGCACAACAAGGATATATACATATACTAAATGTACTTAATCAAATACCATGCGCAATCAAATTATGGAAACACACAAGACATATCCTAAGTCCTCAACTACCATGTAACATAATAAGCCTTGAATAACATCAAAGATGTAAATAAACCATAAAATAATTAAATAAAAACTAATTAAACAAAAATTAATTAATTTCTCTAGATTGCAAAATATCATCAAATGACATGAAATTAACACATATTAAGCAACATACCATAATTAACACAAATATCAAAATAAAAAACTAATTAAGCCACTAAAACACTTAATTAATTAAAATCTCTAGATTTTAAAAGTCATCCAAAAATTTCAAAAATAATATATGATGAACAACAAGTTATGGGCTCTTTGAATATCATATTTTTAATCTAATCTAAGCATGTTACAACCATGAAATTAAATTATCATTTAATTTAAAATAAAACCCATTTATAGATCTAAACTATAAACATGTATACAAGTTATATAAATCTCAAAAATATATAATACACTAAGATTATATACACAAAACACCCCTACCTCACTTTGAGATGAAAATCTCAAATCACACCAAAATTAAATTTCACCAAATGCGATGAAACTTCGGGGTTATGATGGTGACAACAAGGAGAGTAAGAAATCATCTTGTGACAACACCTAAATCCAAGCTTGAACTCACACCCCAAAAATCAAAGTGCTACAAATCGAAATCCGATCAGATAGAAATCATTGCATCGTCGAGGACATAAAAAAAGTCTTCATCGAGAAGAGGTGAATCAAAGAGAAAGAAGATGAAAAGATGAGAGACAGAGAGGCAGTCCCTACTCCATGAATGGCTACTGCTGCTAAATTTGGAAAGAGAAAAAGTTGAAATGACTTTCTCTCTCATCCACCTATTCTAAATAGGTCAAAAAGGTGTTCCGAACAATCCAAACGGGCCTTGTCCGAGTCTAAAAAGTGAAAACTATCAATACGCGCTAAAATCAAGATGGTCCATGAATAAAAAAGTTTCTAAATGTAATTTTAAGATCAATGGAAGAAACAGGGTCAAAAATCGAGTCCCGAGCGAGGAGATATGCCCCAGACAAGTTTGACGACTAACGGGGTTTGAAAATTCACAATAAATGAAATAAAAATCCAAAAAATATTCTGGAAGTGTAAAAGTCCATAAAAAGTGAAAAATAAGCCCCCATGAAGATTTGAACCCAAAACGAGAAATTTTTCTAAAAACTTTCCATAATTACATAAAGACCCTTCCACTAGATAACTCAAGAAGTGAATTTCCCGAAAAGCCCAAAGTGAAGTGTCATTCAAAAGATATATTTAAAAGGACCCTAAATATAAAATATCATCAAAAGATAATTAAGAAAAATACCCCAAGTAAAGAAAGTAATTTTCAAGAATCTTTGCATTTATACCCCTACGGGCAAAAGTAAACATCTAGCATACTTTTCTACAAAAGTAAAAATGTGCAACACATAGAAATCATGTAAAATGGATGCATAAAGGCCAGAATAAAATCCGAGCACGACCCGATAGGTTACGCAAAAGAAAACGAAGCCGGGAAAAAGACGAAAAAAAAAAATTGAAAAAAAAATAAAAGTGTGAAAATGGCGCGGTCCTCTCTGACGTTGTTAAACCAAATGAAAGAGTTTCAGAAACTATTCCTGAGTACTCGAAACAACACAGAGTGACGAAAACTCGAACTTGAAAAGGGAAAAATCAATGAAAAAAAATTATCCGTAAAATTTGAGAAAAAAAGAAAGGAAGGAAAGTGATCGAGTTATTACAGAATTGATAGAAGAAAAATGATGAAAAAGTGAATTTGGGGAGAATATATAAAGGTAAGTGAAATGGGTCCCAATTCTGGGCAATTGCGTTCGGACACAATGGGCATCGTCCGGACATCAAATGCCAAGGCATACGGCCTTGGCTAGGGCAACGAGAATCCCTTCCCAAGGGATTCCTAACTCTTCCCCAACCGTTTGGGCTTTAATAGTGTAATCCTTACCACCAATTTTGATCGCATTGAACCTTGGGTTAACATTATCCATTATAAACATCCCCATTTGTCGGCTCACTGATCACATTTTAACTTGGTAAGTCCTTCAAAGCCCATGGCTTTGACATTTGTTTTTTGATCAGTGGTTAACTTTTCAATGCTTCCAAAAAAAACATTCGAGTGAACAAAATGTTCTAAAGGGCGTCTCTTGCCATTAAGAAATGATTGAAAACATGTTGCATAGTAATATATATATTTTTTTATAGGAAGCAAAATTTAGTGAAAGTACTTACCCATTTTGGAATTTTCTGTCGCCATGCTTCGTTCTTTAATTTGTAGTCTCCATGTGGTGAAAATTTAAATGTAAATCAAAATCCAGAAACATTAAAATTGGGGGGAAATAAACAATTTTAGCAATTTTTTCCAATTCAACAGTCTCGGTTAGCATTAAATATTTACCAAAGAAATATGGAGTCATTATCACAAATAAAACCAAAAAAGAAGTCCAAAATTAAAGGAAGAAAAAGGGCAATGCAAACAAGAGAAGGGGGGAAGGCAGAAAGAGTGTGTGTGTGTGTCAGGAGATCATGCATTGAAGCACTTAACAATTGAAGGAATCAAAACTCAATTTCACATTTCAAGTTTCAAATTTCCATTTCAAGTTTTGAAAACTATCAAACTCATAAAACAATTGAACTTCCAGATTTTCAGAGATTAATCAACAAAAGTGAACCATGTTCATGTACATATATGAAATTAAGATCAAAACATCTCAAAGAGTTCCAATTTAAACCACATGCATGCTTATTGACATTGACACTTCATTTTTAACTCTAGCAACACAAGTTCTTAAATCCAAATTCAACATTCATGCATTGAACATACTCAAAACAATCATCTATGCCAATTCAAAAATTTTCAGCCCTTAACAAAGGAAATGCACTTGGGGGACATGCTCACAAATTGACAATTCAAGAGTGCAACTTACAATGTCAAAATAGTCTCTAGGATTTTTATTTATTATTATTATTTTTTAACTTCAAAGATTCATAAAGGTCATTCATAATTTCAACTTCATTTAAC
>JAOTQH010162784.1:0-15062 GCA_025631255.1 Cornus kousa
ATTCAAAACAAATTTATTTAGTCTTTTTTTCTTATTTTATAAAACTAAGGACAATTTAGGTAAATCATTACATCTTGTACTTTTCATGCTATCCAAATTACCAAATAGGCAAGTAGTACTTTCCCACAACTTCCTTGAAATGTTTTCATGCTAGCTAGAAAATTAATTTTTTTTTTGGTTCATTTCACTTTACTGTTTTTCACTTTCACTATTAATTTTCATTTAACCAAACGAACCTTTAGGTTTTTAAAAGAATAAAAATTTCAGTTTTTTTACAATCCTCAAAGAATAAATATAACATTAATATATGTGTATATATATAAATTAGATTTTTATTTAAATAAAAGGATATAAAAACGCATATAAATATATAAATGACTTGGTATTTTTATAATAATAGTACAAATGTAGATTGATATAAATATTAAGAAGTTTTTAAATTTTTAGTCTCAAATCAAATGTCATTACAACATACGATATGATAAAAGTATTCATTTTCTGGCTGGCTTCTACAAAGGAGGGCTCGCTCAAAGGTGTTGATCTTTTATCCATTAATCACAAATTAAAGAGAAATACACACACACAAGTGTGTGTAATGGTTATTCTTTGAATATTGGCCCAAAAAAAAAAAAAAATTTGGTCTTGCGAATGAAAAGATCATTGAGAACTATGATACTGAAACAAGAGGGATTAAAAAATTAAAACCTAACGGCCTGTGACGAACCCAAAACCTTGGTGCCAGGGCCAGATTCTTGAGGCCCACTTTAACCCACTGCTCGATTTGGGCTTGATTTATATTTTCGGCCCTGCCTGTAATGGGCTGATAGGATTAAAAAATTAAAACCTAACGGTCTGTGACCTGAATAGGCGACGAACCCAAAACCTTGGCGGATATGCCAGGTCTAGATTCTTGAGGCCCACTTTAACCGAATGCTTGACTTAAGTGGGCTTGATTTATATATTCGGCCCTGCCTGTAATGGGCTGATAGGATTAAAAAAAATTAAAACCTAACAGGCCTGTGACCTGAATAGGTGACGAACCCAAAACCTAGATGGATATGCCAGGTCCAGATTCTTGAGGGTCACTGTAACCCAGGCGACGAACCCAAAACCTTGGTGGATATGCCAGGTTCAGATTCTTGACCATTTTAACCCACTGCTCGACTTAAGTGGACTTGATTTATATTTTCGGCCCTGACTGTAATGGGCTGATAACATCATGCCCAAGGACACAAAAATATGTGGTAAAACCGTAAAACAACTGAATTCATCGGATTTTGCATTTTAAAGCATAAACAAAAATTTGAGAAGAGTTTGGATTGGAACAACCCTACAACCATAGCAAGATTTTCAAGCCAAACAACCTAAATACTAAGTAAAAAAATAATGAAAAATAAGGCTCCATTTGTTTAAGGCTCCATTTGTTTTAACATAAAATATTGTTTTCGGAAAAGATTTTGATTTTTTAGGTAAATTTTATTTTTTTTATTTTTTTGTTGTTTGGCCAAGATGTAAGTCGAGGTTAAGGCCGAATCCATTGAATGCAGTGTGTAAAAATAACTTGCCAAAAATTAATAGATAAATTTTTTTGGCTAAGGAATTCTGTCGTTGCAAGTTATTCACTGTATGACGTTACTAAGTTCGTTTGGTAAAATAACTTGTCGAACCTTGAAACATTCAATACTGATGATGTCACCAAAAAATAACTTGTAGAATCAAGAATCAAGACAGAAAAGTAAAGATATTTCACAAAAAAACACAAAAATTTATACGTGATAGAATATAAAGATTTATACATGATTCGGCAATAACCTACATTCAGGACCAGCCTTGAGATTCCTAAAATTTTGAGAGGCCCTAGGTGAAGTTTCAAATGCGAGGCTTTTATACATAACGTTTCACCAGCGCAAAAATTTATAAGAGTGCGAAATTTCATTAAAATGATATGATAACCACCAAGGACGGCTTGAAATAATTTGGTGCCTTAGGCAAATCTTTTTTAATAATATATTAATATTAAATAATATTTATTTAAAAACCATCCTTCTTATTTTGTAAAATGCAAAATTACTAATTAGATTCTTGTATTTAAGTTTGGTTAATATATAGAAATATATGAAATACATATATATATACACACACATTTATAATAATAAAAATTAATAAAATTAAAAAATAATTAAAGAAAAATAACAATAGAACTTAATTTAGAAAACTCCAATCCAATGCTCCTTCAAATTCTTCAATCTAATTAAAATGGGTTCAAATTGAGAATAATGAGTATTAAGTGTAGAAGAAAGAGAACTAAAAAATTATAATGAGAGAAGAGGAAGACGACTTGTTGGGAGAAGAGAGAAAGTATGTGAGAAATAAGAAAAAAAGAAAAAAAATAAAAAATAAAAGATAAAAGTTAGAAGAAAAAAATTGAAAAGTTTCACCACTCTCCCAAACAACGATTAAATACATATTTAATATTTACTGCCGGTATAACTTAACGAAGAAAGAAGTGTTGTAAAAATTGTGAATGATAAAGAGGAAAAAAAATTATTTAAGGTGAGATGTCAGGCTACCACACTGGCGTGCTACGAGTGCACAGTCCCACATTGCCTAGGTAAGAGAAATGTGAAGTACTTATATATAGGTATGTCACTTCAATTAGTATAAGGCTTTTTAGGATAAAGCCTAAGAACAAAATCGTGTGGGCTCGGGCCCAAAGTAGACAATATCATACCATGTGGTGGAGTGGGTTGTTACAAATGGTATCAGAGCCTAACCCTGTCGGAAGTGTGCCGACGGGGACGTTGAGGCCTTCAAGGGGGATGGATTATAATGATCCTGTGGGCGGGTGCGAGACACTGACAGACTACTACACTAGCGTGCTACAGGTGCACAGTCCCACATCGCCTAGGTAAGGGAAATGTGAAGTACTTATATGTAGGTATGTCATTCCAATTGGTATGAGGCTTTTGGGATAAAGTCTAAAAAATCATGCGGATAATATTATACCATGTGGTGGAGTGGGTGTAACTATACCATGTGGTGGAGTGGGTTGTCACACCCGTTAGCAAAATCCTCTCCAGTTACTCTCTCACTAGATTGGTCCATTGAGGGGTAAAAAAGTTGACTTGTGGTTCAATTAAATTTATATTTACCAAATTTCTAATATATACATACAATATACATCATACATGGTATCTATTGATTCTGATGGTCCCAGTTGGTTAAAATTTGAACATCCTCAAAAGAGAATGAAAACCCAGGAAAATGACCAAAAACAGAAAAAGAACTACATAAACACGATGCATATATATATATGCAAGTCCGATCCTGATATCTTGCTCCACTGGGAGCAAGAAAATTAATCCACATATTTTATATAGGCAGTTAGATTAAATTTAACGGTCATTTTTCAAACCCACCTATATTCTTTCCTTTTAACACAAACTTACTCTCATTTTATTTTTAGTTTCTATATTTAATTTTAGCATTACCACCGTAACAATAAAAGGTAGGATTAATTCCATCTACACCCCCTAACCTTTGAGTATATCCCACTGACACCCCGTCTAGATTTCAATATTCCACGCACACACCCATACTTTTGACCATATCATACGTATCAAATTACCCCCTACCGCTAAGCAACCAACGGTGTGTGCTAATGTTAGTACGAGAAATTTGTTAGAAGATCAATTTTACCCTTTTTCAGTACCTAAAATCACTTCTTTAACCTCATTGACTAGTGAGGAATTACAAAACTACCCTAGACTTATTATAAATTATAATGTAGTTTATTTATATATCAATGCATATATATATATATATATATATACACTCTCGGCGGCCATGGCTGACTCGTCCGATTGGACTTGGGGGTGAAGCGGAAAAACTGGATCAACGTTAAAATTAGAAGGTTTGAAGGTCATTCTCAACTGAAGAAGGGCTGATTTATTTGTCAGTGAAAGGGCTGATTTATTTGTAGTTTTTTGTGTTTCTGAAATATTTATATGCAATATATATACACACACACACACACACACACATATATAGTGATGATCTGTTTCTGGTGGGTCAGAAATTTACAGCTAATTACCTACTGGAAAAAATTAGCATTTAATATTTGCATGTGTACTTTTTGGAAGTTTGTTATGATCTTTATGTTGGTTTCTAGAATTTTAGAAGTTAAATCGTATAAAGTTTTGTGATGCCTATTGGATTTTCGTCTTCTTTTATATCGGGGTGAGTTGATTTGAAGCTAGATTAATTTAGGAATTATTTGTTTTGTTTTTATAGGAATAAGCAAACTTACTTGAGGGTTTAAACTCTACGTTCTTGAAATTTTATGTTCATTTTGTATAAATGATTGCATACTCAGGAAATTAATGGTGGTGGATTGAATGGGTAACAAACTAATACTTGATTAGTTGATTAAGTAGTGGAGGTTAATAGAATCAAGGAGGAAGGGAAAGGAAAGGAAAACTGATAATCTTCAAGGCAAGAAGAGAGGTGATATGGTCAAGTTGAACGACAAAAGGCTGGAAGATAAGCTGTGAGAAGTAGTTTGGTCACGAATATTAATGGATGTCACCAACCTAAATCTGATATTGCCGGTTAGTGGCACCGCTTGTGTACTACTAAAGTTTGAAGTTAGTTTCTTTTTCTTTTTTTGAATTGGTGATCTAGACTGTAGTTTGAATTGCTGGTTTTGTTACACTAGTGTGAAAATACTGTAGAATGGAAGAGGAATTCACTTGGAGTTTATTTGGCAACTATTTTTATTTTACGAATAAAAATATGGTTTTTGTTATGAAGTGTATTCAGTAATAATTAAAAGCGTGTTTGGTAAGGTAAAATTTGATATAAAATTTTTTAAAGTAAAACTACTAAGAAACACCAAACAGCCGTTACTAAGATATATTAATTTATCAAATAAAAAAAAAATTAAAAAAAAGGAGAAGAAGATAAATTTGTGCTATAAAGAATTACTTGTTACCATTTTGAATTTTGTTTCTAATCGTTTTCAAATGATTGTGTGTGTGTGTGTGTATATATATATATATATATATATTTTGTAACTTATAAATATAAATTATAATAAAAGTGTAAGTCGCACAATGCCAAAAAGGTTGTGAAAGCTTAAACTTCAAAACAAAACTTAGAGGTGGTTGAATAGGGTTTAACTTGCACCTTTGTCCCATTTTTTTTTTATTTTAATTTTTAGCTCAATTAAAACAATTAAACACACAAACGCAATAAATAAATAAAGATAAAATAAGAGATGATCATGAAATTTTTAGCATGAAAATTCGAAAGTAAAAAACCACGAAGACTTCGTCGTCTCAAGTGAAACAATTCACTATCTCAAAGCAAAGATACACAAATTAACTACGTATTAGTCTTATACTCACTCCAGAACTAGTTACTAAACATCTCAAGCTTACTCTTGCGACTCCCCGTCCAATTGACGGTGACTTCAGACTTACTCATCAATCCACGCAGAAAGTTTATTGAAAGAACACGACTACTTCACAAACAATCTGTCCCCTTCATAGTGCGATTGAAACCTCCTACCTTATAATCACGAAGATAAAAGGAGAAAAACAAATCATACTTTTTCATCAGAATTAATATAATCTTCAATAAACTCTAAATGCTGATTAGATCAAGAATACCATTCTAAAATCACTCTTGTGAATCGTGTGTACTCTCAATAGAAACTCTAATTTTGCGAACCTAGCCAAACTTAAACTTGTATGCAAGGACTGTATACTTACACTTCTTGTTCAGTTACATGATCATTGCTCAAATTAGACACAAAAATACAATTCGGTCTTCGCATTTGACACCGAAATTATCCAACACAAAATTAAATTCCTCACAAAAAATAGTAGACCAATAATTTATACATTGCGGTGCATTATTTGTAAAATTTGATTAAAGAATTGGAATGTGTTGAGAAGAAGCAACTTTAATTCCACAAAGTAAAAATAAAGAGATCGAGCTTTAACATATTATTAATCAATGTGTGAATCAATAAAATAATCCCATCAACTCAAAAAAAGGCATACCAAACAGGTTGTTTGGGTCGCAGATTCAAAATCAATGAGGTGTGCGTGGAACAATATTATTAATATTCCTGTTATGCTCCAAATCGTTCACTTAACGGTCTAATGGAAGATTATTGTTTAAATCAAATATTTGAAATTATGGTAGCATTTGAAATGAAGACATTGATCCTTTCTACTTACTAGTCATGTCCATTTTGTACGACAAAATATAGACCATGTATTTGCACACAAGTGGTACAATAATATACTAATTGAACACAGATTTCCTAATATATATATATATATATATATATATATTAATGTACCCAAAAAAATATGTAATGTATGTGTATAATATCTCACAAAGCTGTGGTCACTAGTACGTGCATTTATATTTTATACTCCGTATATATATGGTTAACAAAGTAATATATATATATATATATATATATATATACAGACATATATTTATATAGACAACAAAACTTCCAAGTCTTCACCCTCCACCTAATTCTTGGCAACAGGAAGTCCATCTACCATGTTTTTATATTGACCACGTGCATGCCAAGTGACCTCTTTTTTACCAATAAAAGTATATATACTTCTGCACAAGTTCCATATACAAAAAAAACTTGAGCTCAAGAGTCATCACAGTCTAAACAGTAGACTCTGAAGCTTCTTTATTATATATGGAGTATTGAGAACAGCAAAGGACTGGTGTTGAAGATGGCTCGAGTTTTTGGCGGGTTGTGGTTTGTGGTTCTTAGTGGGATCCTATTTTGCTTTGCCCAAGCCGATGACCATTACCTTGACTTCGTTGTAAGTATCATATACTCACATTTCATGTTGTTTAAGTAATTAGAGAACTATACATATAATATATACGCACACACACTATGCATTTGTCTTTATGATATGAGCAATGATAGACACCGTGAAATTTTATTTTAGGCCACAAAATTTTTCAATTTCTTTATAATAAAAAGAAAAAAGGGTGCTTTAGAATTCATTCCGTCGAGTTTCATTCGATTTTAAAGAGTAGTTTTTTCATCAATGTACTTCAATTCTATCATTCAAATTTCAAAATGGACAAAAAATATATATATTTTTTTCATGATGAAAATCATTTTCCTTTATATACGCATGCATGTTATTATACATTTACAAAAGGTACATAATTGTGTTTTTTTTTTTCGGGTAAGTGACATAAATTGCAATATTCATGAAAGTGTTTGCATTATAAGTATTAGAATTGCACACCTTTAATTAATTGCAGTTTGTATTAGTAGCAAAGGGCAAGAGTGGTATTGAAAGTTAGGTAGCTAACTAGCAAATGTACCTGTTTGTTAGTTGGCTTTGGTCAAGTCTATAGTGTTAGAGCAAAAATAAAAAGGTCTAATGGACTATGAAGTTTAGAATAATTAATTAATATTTGATCGACATTTTGATTTTGCTTAGTATTTTTGGATTTCTTGTTTTTGCAGATAGTGAATAGCAACTATACAAGGCTATGTAGCACGAAAACCATGATGACTGTAAATGGCAGTTTTCCAGGACCAGCTATTTACGCCCGCAAAGGCGATACGGTGTATGTAAATGTTTTCAATGAAGGAGATTATGGTCTCACTGTTCACTGGTAAAATTTTCACTTCTCTACATATATATATATATATATATATGTCTCTGTATATACTCAATAGCACAAAATACAATATTGTTCATCTCACCAATTTTGATTTTACCAACACATGGTACTCCCAACTAATAGACAGTCATAGAAATTATCGAAAAAAAACATGATAGTGTATTATTGGTTTGAGGGTACCACATAATAAATATCCCCCTAATATTGTATAATTTCTTGACCAAATCCCATGCGTAGGTCTCCACCCATCTGCACATGCACATCACAATGTGCACGGAAGAGGATTCGGGTCCCTCACACCCGTTAATGTTTCACCTTCAAAACTTGAACCCTAACCTTCCATTTAGAAGGAAAAAGTAATACAATAAATAAAAATCATCACCCATTTTTCTTAATATCCTTTTATCTTTTGCTATGATGTTTCTCAGGCATGGAGTGAAGCAACCGAGGAATCCATGGTTCGATGGACCAGAGTACATCACACAATGTCCCATTCCTCCTGGTACTAACTTGACTTATCAGATTATACTTTCTTCAGAAGAAGGAACAGTATGGTGGCACGCCCATAGTGACTGGACACGAGCCACCATTCATGGTGCCATTGTTGTATACCCTGCTGAGGGAACCACTTATCCATTTCCAGAGCCCGATGGTCAACAAATACTTGTATTTGGTATGCAAATTTTTCCATCACACACAAACACACACATATATATATACATATGTATTGGTAGCTTAGTCTTTAGGATTCAATTTTGATATGGTACATTATGAAATTTAGTGGATGCAAAAGAAGCTTTCCTAATCTTTTGAAATATAAAATAGGCAATGAATAGCATATATCGACTAATTATTTTTTTTCTTGAATGATTAGTATTAATATGAAAAAGTTGAATAGAATTGAGAAAGGATATATTAGTGAACTTAGTGATGTCTGAAGCAATCATATATCATAGAAATATATATAAAGGCTCATTTTCATTTATAATATATATTTATTACATTCTACTAATCATTCTGCCGGCCAAATGTCCCTGCAGAATCATGGTACAAGGATGATGTAATGACACTGATGGACTATGCCCTCAAAAATGGAGGACTGACAAAATTATCGGACTCTTTTGCCATCAATGGTGAACCAGGAGATTTTTATCCATGTTCTAATGGTACAGTATTGTTATAATTTTCGGAAAACAGTTTTGTAAATCAAATATATAAATTTGTATATAATTTTTTATTTTTCAGTTGTCCGAAAATAAGAAAGTGCTCTCAGAAAACTAAATCAAACATACCCTACATGTTTTCATTATAATGACAATACGTTTTTTTCTTAATTTGTTAACCTTTTTGGCGTTGCAGAAACAACATTCCACATGCAAGTCGAATATGGGAAGACTTATCTTCTTCGCCTAGTAAATGCTGCAATGAACCAAGATTTCTTCTTCGCCATAGCTGACCACAATCTCACAGTCGTTGGATGGGATGGATCTTACATCAAACCCCTCCCCGTCCCCTACCTTCTGATAACCCCGGGCCAAGCCATGGACGTTTTGGTCACAGCAAACCAACCATTAGGAAAATATTACATCATTGCTAAACCCTACTTCGATGGACAAGCCGATGATTTCGACAAAAGTATCACTTCTGCAGTTTTTGAGTACAAAGGAAATCTCGATGAATCAATTCCTGCTTACCCAGTTGCCATTCCAGATTACTATGATGTAGCTGCGTCGGCATGGTTTTGGAATAAAACCAGGAGCTTAGCAAGTCCAGAACACCCTGTTGATGTGCCTCTGAATATCAGTACTAAAATGTACATTACACTCTCTGTTAACATGATGAAATGCCCAAATGACTCGTGTTTGGGACCGGATGGGAATCGTCTTGCAGCAGGTTTGAACAACATTAGTTTCGCGAATCCAGACATTGATATACTACAAGCATACTACTGGTAATTAATCTCATTTCTATTACATTCAACTGTCATTCACATTGCATTAATATGTCGTACTTGTTGAAAACTATATTGGTGTGTTTGGTTCCATTTTTTGAAAACAGTTCTCACCTGCTTGGTTTAATTTTAGAATAGTTTTCTGTTTTCTGAAATCTGAGAACCAAAAATGAGAAAATTGTACAAAAACCTGTTTGGTTGATAGTTTCTAATAACTGTTTTATGAAAACTTTGTTTAAAAAATATCGATGCTTTTTTAACATGGTTTTCAGAAAAACTGTAATCAAACAAATGCATATAACAAAGGTATGGTATGTTTATGATTAATGAATGTAAAGATCTTAATTTGATTACACAGGAACATGACAAGTTACTTTGAAGCTGATTTCCCCAACAAGCCACCATCCCTCTTCAACTTCACATCTGATGATTTGTTGACGGACAATGTTACGTTTTCGGATCAAGGGACTAAGGTGAAGATGCTGAATTATAATGAAACAGTGGAGATAACATTTCAAGGGACTAATGTGATGAACTCAGGAGAGAATCATCCAATACATATTCATGGTTTTAGATTCTATGTTGTTGGATTGGGAAAAGGAATTTTCGACAATGTCACTGATCCACTGACTTATAACCTGGATGATCCACCTGAAGCTAACACAGTTGCAGTCCCAAAGGATGGTTGGGCAACAATCAGGTTTAGAGCTGATAATCCTGGTATGTCCTTTAACTTTCAAATTTAATTTTACCCTACACAAATTTGCCTATACTTATGAGGGTCGGTGTTGATGCAACGGTAAATTTGTTCTATTGTGACCTGGTCGATGACAGTCTCTAACACTCCCAAGATTTCACAATGACAGGAGTCTCGTTCTTTATCCATTGTTAATCAAAATTTTCTACTATACTAATTGGAATGAATATTTTTCCTGCAGGTGTATGGTTTATGCATTGTCATTTCGACAGGCATATGAGTTGGGGTATGGATGCTGCATTTATAGTGAAAAGTGGCGGCACGCCGGAGACGAGTGTCCTCAGTCCCCCTGCATATTTGCCTTCTTGTAGTTCTGATGAGTCTCTGCTTGGCCACATGAAGTCAGTGTTGCTTAAAGAAAGTAAATGAATGAATTCTTAGCAAGGAATTGAACAAGGTGGTGCTAGACATACAAGACACTACCATTGTGAGGAAAGGCCTTGCTTTCAGCTATTAGTTATTTTCAGGATTCCAGTTTTGAATTCAAGTTTAGGTCTTTCAATTGTTACTTAGGTTAAAGAACATTATGATGGAAAAGGAAGGCAATATTGTATCTCTGTTGTCCCTCCATTATTTGTCAAAGAATTTTTTTTTTTTTTTCAGATTAATTATAAGAAAAAGAATGAAAAGAGAAGAATGAATGAATCTGTTTATTTATATTCTTATTGTTTTACTTATTTGAGAATTAATGCTTGTTTTACATTGCTCAAATTGAATTTTTCGAAGTTCATTAGTTGTGGCATAATTTGATTTTTATTTATTATTATTATTATTATTATTATTTATTTTTTTGCCGCAACAAATAACACACTCATCTAGTTACTCCTACCGGAACTTGAACGTAGTTCGGAATCTTAATGAGATATCACTGGTCTTTGGTGTTATGATATGATATTCAAATATTACATGGTCTTATTCTTGGGGTTGTGCAGGCTATTCACTTGGGAGGATTACAGATGGAGATTTTGGCTATTGACCAAAAATGAACCTGTTCAAATATTATGAACTTATTCACTGGGGTGTGTTGTGAATATTTTAACCCCAATTGGACATGTTCGTCTCTAGTAGTAAGGTCCAAAACATGATTGTAACCCAAATTGAACGTGTTTAAGTTTTTTGGACATGTTCATCTTTGGCTGGGAATCTGTCGGAAATTAGTTTTCGAGTTGATTTTTGACTCTCCAAAAGATTAGACTTTTGGGGCAAGTTGTGTTTCTTTGTATGAGACTATTTATACTAACTCTAGTCAAACTTTAGGGTGGGTGAAACGAACTAGGATCCTCTCCAGTCCACCAGTAGTCCATTTTTTCCATTTTTGTTAATGAACAGTAGTTACTAAGGTGGGTAAAAATGTGTATTTGTTTTATATATAATTTCTACACACATAGCAAATACTATTTCTTCTTCCCTCTCTTATTTTCAGCAACCCAAATCCTGCCAGTTTATTTTCAGCAACCCAACCCAAATCTTTCCAAAATCCCACCATTTCAACAATTCAGATTTTGATTTTTTTCCAAAATATTGTTTGTTATGAATCTTTTTGTTAATTTTCACAAAAAATATCAATCAACCAAAATCCTGCCAGTGGCTTAGATTTGCCCAAAGGTTTCAGAGAGAGAAAGTGAGAGAAAGAGAGATCGTTTTTTACTTATTATATTCTTCTTCTTCTTCTTTCAAATCTCAATCATTCTCGTTGATTTGTTTCCAAAACAAATCACACATCTATTTCTCAATTTTTTGTTTCTAAAATTTCTCAGATCTAATTCTCCATTCATTTGTTTTCATAAATTTCTCCTTCCCTTTCTTAGTATATTAGGTCATTTTATTTGTGTACTGCATAACATCCCAAGCAGTTTTAAGTCAATATAAATTGTACGCAATATCCCAACATAATCCTAATAGATTATCTATACATAGCATTCCAACAATTTGTTATTTAAGTCGGTATAAGTTGTACATAACATCCCAACATAATCCTACTTGACATCTCAAGCAATACGTACTTTGTATCCCAAGCAATACGTACTTTATTTCATGTTTATGTTATAAGCAAAATCCCAACAAAATTCTACTAAAGAGAGTGTGAACCAGTGTTTGTGCTCTCTTAATACTCCAGCGAAATTACATGGGTTTTTGGGATATATTTAGGTTTTGAAGTGAAGCTGTGAAGTTCAAAAGTTGTGAGTCCTTGGAGAGTCCATCAATGGAAGCTGATTAAGCTTTGAAAGAGAGAGAAAGATTAAGCTTTTAGAGAGAGAAATGAAGAAGAAGACAGCGTACTTTGAATACAATATTTAAATATGTTTATATATATGGAATACAATATTTAAAGCTTTTATATATGAAATACAAGAGTGGTAAAATTTTAATTACCCAATATTTTTAATTGATGTGACCAATTTTCCTCCACTTATTCCAAAATAAAGGATATGGCCTACTGTTTCACTGGAGGTGATTTTGCACCATATTTGTGGCACCCCGATATACATTTAAAATATAAATAAATAAATATATATATATATATATTTCAAGTTTAAACAAATTTAAGATAAATTTCGTAAAGAATAATAATAAGTATATTCAAATTTATAATAATTATAATAACAAAAATATTGTTAAAATTTAAATTTATCACAAGAATGGAAGGAAAAATAAAACTATAACCTTTCCCCGACCCCAACCCCAACCCCAACCCCAACCCTATTAGGGTGATGCTAAACCTGTCCCAATAGGAGCAGGTTAAATTAACATCCCAAATTCAAAGGCAGAAACAGTTTGCTAATGTACAAATTAAAAAGAAAATTGCCATATTAGTTCAATGCCATTGTAACACAGTAATGGAAGTGTTGACATATTCAAAGGTTTTGATGCTCGTAGTTTATAACAGAAATAAAATTACTATTATATTGAAAAAATCTGTTGTATTAAAATGACAAAAAATAAAAATAAAAATAAATAAAAACTCATCCCTATAACATAATTTATCGTATTATTTCTTGCATCTCTGTGTGTCATCCATTAACCTTTCGAAGCTAAAGAAAACCAAAATCAGGATAGTTAAAGAAGCTAACACCTTCAATATCGTGTGTGTTTTCCCCAGAAAATTTATACACTGAAACCTGCAACTATGTTTCTGATGAGCTAGTATGTTTCGACTTTGTGCCAAAAAAAAATGCACCTGAAAATGTGGGGTGAAAGTAGAGTCTAACATCAATTGGCTTGAAGCAAGAGATAGAGTCTTTAGCTCAAATGGCATCAGTTCCTGCTCCAACATGGGAGGTCAGGAGCTCAATCCTCGTTGGGACAATAGTGGTGGGTGGGTGTGTTCTAGCTGTGAGAGAGAGAGAGAGAGAGAGAGTACTTGTAATGAAATCCCACTGGCTTAACTGAAGACTTCAGTATAATTCATAATTCCTAAAACAGGTCTACATATAATATCTGGTCTATTAACATCAAACAAGATATTCAAGCAAAATCTAAACCAAGAGATCCTAAGAGGACATGGTGTAGAAAATCATGCCCTCTGCTAAAATAACATGTCTAAAAATCTGAGTGAAGAAAATGAAAGAAAATGTGAACAAACTCAAAATAAAAATGGTAGAAGTATTCAAGTCTAGAAGAGAAAAGAAGAGCACCTAAAAATTATCTATTAGCATCCGCAATCAACCTGTAACTCCATAAGAGCATCAACTAAGAAAATATCCTAAACAATTGTGTTGTCAGTTGGGAAGCAACTTTACCGTGGAGTTTGCCAGTCCATGTTTGAATACATTGACATACCATGAATGGGTTGGCTAGCATTATAATAAAATCCTGAACCCCCCTGGTTAATAGGACCGTTATTGTTCTCATCGGATGACTCACTTGAGGCTCCTTGAGAGGGAGCACTTGCTGCTGCGACTGCTGCACCAAAATTCAAGCTAGGTGTTGAAGGAAGCCCGGATTTTATTTTTTTTCTATCTTCAAGAAAGCTTCCCACAATTACCTGGAAATAAATTAAAATTGTTCACAACTGAGGTAAAATGAAGAGATGCAAATAGATAGATCCCTAACAATTCCGGAAGTGTGGGACACTAGTCCGGATTTTTTCGGACTTAGCATGTGTAGATCTACAATTATCTAAGATGCACAGGTGTATATTTAGTTTCCAATTGACAATGTGGGAGAGTTCACACACACACACAAAAACCAATAGGAAGAGAAAAAACAGCAGAATCAAGACCTGAACTGATGTTGCAGCCTCTAGCATTCCCTCAATTCCACCACCCAAAACTCGACCATCTGGCCCTGCCAAGGACACACTCAGACTACCTGTTTGGCTGTGGTTACCATTATTTTCTGACAGCAAGAGGGAACCCGATAAAGAGATAATCTCAAATCGTCCCTGTAAAGAAAAATATTATCATTACACATAAAGCAATTAATTTTTTGATTAAAATTTTGAAAAATATACTTGATTACGTGAAGTCAGTAGAAATTTCACATTAAAATAGGCCTAGATGATCACTTGATTACTCAGTATAGGATTGCAGCTAACACGTCACAAGTAAAATGGTGAGACATGACCTTCTATTGACATTTGACAATATGGTCTCAACCCCAAGGGGTTGGCTCAAGCGGGTTACTGGCCTGGTGCCTTATGAAGCGTCAAGACTAAGGTTC
>JAOTQH010163216.1:0-15060 GCA_025631255.1 Cornus kousa
GTGTATGTGTGTGTGTGTGTGTGTTTTTTTTTTTTTTTTTTTTTTGGAATAATGTGAATTAGGCTCTAGAATTTTTTGGGAGGAAATTTTTGGGAAGGAACGGGTTTGTTTTTAAATAGTGGAAATATTATAATTTTTTTTTTCCTTGTAAGTGTTTTTTTTTCTTTCCTTTTTTATAGTGAAGAATATAAAGAATAAAAAGTATAATTAATTTGATTTAAAAATATTTTTAATATTCTTTTAATTTAAAAATTATGATTTAAATATATACATTTATAAAAAGAAAGATGTTGAAGACTTTGAACAATCAAATAGTGTAATTAATTAGATTAAAAAATATGTTCTTTAGTCTTCCTCAACTTTTTTTATAAAATATTAGATCATATATAATATATACGTTATTTATATTATTAATAAGGCATGAATTATTATGTTTTAATGAATTTTTTTATTTGAGAAAAAGCAATTATTAAGAAATTTCTTTTTTGAATACTATAGATATATGAGGAGAGCTCTTGTCTTATAAATTTAATTTTAAATATGAAGACATTTAATTAATTAAATTAGGAATCCTGATGTTGAATTTATTCAATCAGAAGTGGTATCAATGACAGAGAGAAAAAAATTAACAGAGAAAGAGTAAGATTAACTTAAAAAAAAAAACAATAAGAACAGAAAAAGAGTCTTAAAAAAAAAATAATAATAAAATTAAAAAAATAAAATAAAATTTCATCTAAAAGAATTAGTCTAACAATTTCTCTTTGCTATTTGACCTGACTTTCCATTGGATGTCTTTGTGTTACATCGCTGAACAAATAGTCGAAAGCCATATATCCCTTGACAGTACCAATACTGGCCATCCGGGTCGACTCATGAACCGCGGCGTGGTCTCCACTACTGCTACCGTTGTGCGCATCGTAGTGGTGGTGGTGGTGGTCGTCGGAGTTGGAGGGTGGGTGGTAGTACAGGCGAGCAGTATGAGGGCAGTGTGAGTGGAACCTTGCTGCCAATCTCATTAAATCCAATATCTCCGCATACTTCCCCATTGACTGATTTCTCTCTCTATCTATAGAGACACCAAAAAAATAATTGCTTGATTAGTGGAAGGGGAAGGATGCTTATATAGCACCTTCCACTGCCCTACAGCCGCCTCTTGTGCCTTCGCTTACTTCTTTCTTTTTTCAATTCTTTGCACAGGTATCCTTATTTTGACCCTAATTCTAGTTGTTACCCTCTATTTCTATGGTTTTTTTTTTTTTTTGGAGAGAGAAAAAAATAAAAATAAATAAAAAATTACTTTACAGTGACCAAACGTAAAAAATAGTTACCACTAAGTAACCATTTAAGCTCTAATGTCTTAAATATCCTTCTAAATTCATAACAAATAACGAAACAATGAAATCGAATTCAGCATATTGATTTGTTTGTCTGTTAGACCATGTACATCCGCATTCACTAACCCTATAAATATCTTTCATCGACTATGAAAAACCTCCTAATCATAATATTGGTAGAAACAGTAACAGCCCATTCTTTACCAATCGTACTGTAATGCTAACAATAAACTATAAAAGCAATATGACATTATGTGCTAAATCAAACAAATAGTATGTTATGTGCTAGTTTGTGTGGATCGGTTGCTAGCTATGGATATGTCATATGTGGGCTCTCTTTTCATTGCATATCTTGGTGTATTGAAACTCCTCACAGTGCATTTACGCCCCAACTCAAAATCAGAACGAGGACATCGCATTAGGAACAATCTAAACTCTCATGTAAACTACACCTTCACCTTTTGCAACAACACGAACAAGCTTTGATGCTCTTTAAATCCAATGGCTCTATCATATACGTAGTATTACACTTTTTTCTAGTTGGATGCTTGGATTCCATTGGCGGATTTATTGAAATTGAGAGTGGCTTTGCAGAGGAGAAAAAAGGATTGAGGATCTCCAAATAAGAGGAAGGGTATTTTAGACATTAATGTTAAATGGTTCATTGTTGGCAATTATTATTATCATTTTTTGTTATTAGCATGAAACTCATGCACACCACTTATATATTCACTTTACTGATTTGAAAACTCGACTAGAACCCTCACCCTTTACTTTGAAAGGTAAAAGAGATACTATTCCACCACAAGATCTTTGATTTGACCCTTACATTTTAGGCTTGGTCCCTATTTATTTTTTTAGAGTTTAAGGTCACTTTAAAGCATTTTTTTTTTTTTTTTCCAGTCACTACTACATAAAATCAAAAGTTGAAGCAAACATAAACACATTGTCAAATTTTTATTTTTATTTTTTTGGAAAGATATTATTGTCAAAAAATTGTTTTATTTTATTATTATTATTTTTCATTTATTCTATTTAAACCTTTAAATAGGAAACGACACAGTTTTAAGGTCTTCGTTTTTTGCTGTTGAAGTAGAGAACTGAAGGGGCCAAGGGGGCGCTCTCTCTCTCAACTTCAAAATATTTTTTAAAGAGGCCAGTTGCTGAGCTGCGACTAATAGCTTTTCCCCACCTTAGGCTTCTCCCCGAATATTATTGAAACTCATTCTTTTCCCTTTTTTTTTTTTTTCAGCAAAACTTTTATCTGAATGTAAGCTGTCCTCCCTGATAACTGATTGATCTTAGATTAGTAAACATTCAGTATTTCAATTTCCCATTTTCTACCTAGTTTGATTCCTCTATTGGGTCGCCAAAATCATTACATTTTGATACATTTTTTTTTATTATTTTATTCTTACCAAAAAAAAAATTGTGGATTCTTACCAAAATTCCACACGTTCTCACTCTCGGTTCTGTTGTGTGTTCTTCATGATTTGCAGATGTCTAAATCTGGAGCATTGGATCTGGCTTCTGGTGTTGGCGGCAAGATTGAGAAAAATGAAGTACTTTCAGCTGTGAAAAAGTACATGCTCTTTGCCTGTAATTTATATATATATATATATATATATATATTATCACATTCTTCCTTTTTGACATAGATGGGTGGTTATTGGTAATTGGTTTTGAATTGTTCTTATTAAGTTCTAATCTTCATTTGTGAACTATTGGTTTTGAAAGTGATAAAGTCCTTTGGTTTTGTTAGGATAATGATGTCTCAAATTTATTTTATTATGATTACGTGTCTATTTTTAGAGTCCTATTGTATCGTGTAATGTTTAGATAACTCCGCCACTGAGTTACGTATGGGGTCTATAAAATAGATATGCGGGTTATTGTTGAGAGTATGAGTGAGAGTTTACTTGTTTTTAACATCTTTACAAATTATAATGAATCTCCTCATCAATGGATATAGCCCGAGTTTGGGTGAACCATGAAAAAATCTTGTATTGTGATTTGAAATCTTCGTTATGTGAAGAAGATCATAAAACACAAGGAATCTCAACAAGTGTTACAACGGGTTCAGTTGCAGGTGGAGTCAATCAGTCACGATCATCATCAGGGTTTGTTATCTCTCAGCCCGTAAAAGAGATTGTGGTTTTCCTCTCAACCAAGATTTTTGTCACGCCCCCAGACCGTCATCCAGGTTGTGAACATAAAATAGAACAAAGAGATGCTCGTATTCAGAAATGTCTGACTGAGCCCTGGAACAATGTCCAAAAAATTTAAATAAAACTTTAATGCCCATGGCTGATAATAGGAAAATCCCTTATTTCAAAAATCATTTTAATTAAAGTACCCTGTCCCAACACGCATACACAAAAATCCATTTCCCTATCCACACGTTATTTGAAAATATAAAAGTAAGTTTCACAATTAAAATCTCATAATCCTTTAATTGCAATAATTAAACAAAATCTGTTTGGAAGAATATTTACAAATATACATGCTGGTCTCAAAATATACATTTCCCATTTATACAAAGATATACAACCAAATAGAACCCAGCATCTATCCATGGCTGTGGAGGAACTCCCTCTACGACCTCTTGTCTATAATCTGAAAAAAAATGTATATATAATAGGAATGAGCAACCACAGCTCGGCGGGAAATGGCTAACCACCATTCCTTAATACCCCTATGAATCCAAACAAAGAATAGGAATCAGAAAGGAAGTCATACAAATCAAGGGAAAAATAATCATCGCATAATCATGCTTCTCACAAAACAATCATTACAGAAGAATATGAAGTGTCATATAAATAGAGTCTAAACCATTCCCCTTATTATAACCTTTTATACAAGGTACCACCTTTCTAATTATCACAACCATCAGTCTAAAGGTATGCCCCTGTACCTTGAAATAACTATCCCTCTATTAATACCTAAGGAACCCTTTAGTATTATTGATTTACTGAACCACTGAACCTAGACAAAAGGATAACCACTCTTGTCTAAACATAAACACAAACTGAGAATATCCATCTTTATTACTCCACAATTACCACATTCCTTCCAATTAATATCTGAGCTGGTCGTAGACCCTTGTACTCTTTTCCTTTCCTTCTGTTTCCAATACTAGGATTCACACCACTTCCTAAAGATACCCCACATATAAGGAGTGCAAATATAACACATGTATGAAAGAGAACAAGAAACATGATAGTCTGAATAACAACATATACATGATGAAATGAAAAATCATGAAATGCAATGACAATGCCAATGACACTTCCCTTTTTCCTGAACATCAACCAATAACTCCTTTCAACTATGAATATGATATGATAAATGAAGTGTCATGCAATACCAAAGCCAATGCTAATGCCATTGACACTTCTCACTTCCCAAAACCTTGTTTTATCACAAAAACTTAATGTAATCCGCCCAGGGCTACTCCCCAGTACCACGAGAAGAGAGTTGGTCATCTATCCTTGATACAAGGCAACTCCTTGTGATCATTTGGGGCTCTAGTGACACAACTACGCGTAGAGCCACTCCCTACGTCTCCTCTAGATTCCCATTAACTGCATAGACATAAGGCAACTCCTTTGTCCTGTTTTCAAAATTATTGATTCAATCCCACTTTCTAAAATTCACAGATACAAGGCACCTCCTTGTTATCCAGTTTTCAAAACCATTTAACGAAATATTTCTACTGTCCACCCCCATGACCATGTAATGCAACCCATGCTAAATGAATTTCATAATAGCATACCATGTCAACTGTGTAATGAAACTCTCATAACAACATTGGGATAAGATGCTATATATAATGAATATAATACAAACTCTGACCATTGCCCTAATATAAGTAGGAAACCACCACATCCTCACAATACCATGCATAGTGAATGCATGCAACCCACCACGAGATGCTACAACATTGCTAAGGCAATAATGTACCCACATAAGATACTCAACTAGAGGAACAATACTATAACTAGTTGTTATGATGACATTCTCTTTTATTCCCGTAAAATACATTTAACCCTACTAGTTGTTCCTACTCATCAAATACCCCATGAATTATCATAAATAAGCTCCACAATTAATTGTATTTCAAGTATCCTCAATGTTCCTCAAGAAATTATAATCACAGTTCTCCAATTACAATTTCTGCAGAAAAGGCTTGAGCCCTAGGACTTGGGATCGAGCATTGAACACACGAAGCTCGAGCCCCGGAAGTCCGGCTCGAGCTCTAGAAGTGAAGTTCCAGACTTCCTAACATCATGGCTTGAGCCCCGAGGTTTGGGCTCGAGCTCTAGGAGTAAAATTTCTAATTTTTACAGGAGCAGTCTACACTAAAGAGGCCATAACTCTCTCCACAAGTGGAATCTACGCCTGAAATTAATACCATTGGAAAGCTTACTTTGAGCTAGTCAATTTAGGCTCAATAATCACCCAATTTGAGTTTAAAATGAGGAAGTTATGCTCATTTGAAGTTCAGGTCGCAGTGCAGAATTTTCTGCAGAACAAAGCTCGAGCCTGAAGCTCTAAGCTTTAGCTCCGGGATCAAAATTCTAGAAATTCGCAAGAAAGGCTCGAGCCTGAGGCCTTGGGCTTGAGCCCCTGGCACCCAGTTCCAGTTTTAACACCATTTTTAAGCACAAAATCAATAGGAATGATTCCTTAAAGATAAAGGTTGTGAGGGTTAGATAAATCCTACCTCAAAGGAGTTCAAACCCTTGGAACAAACACCTCCAAGCTACCAAGGAGTGGATCAATTCACCCAAAATGATGAAGAAGATGAAGAACAATCCTCTTCCTTGCAACAACCAACACCCCTACTTTAAAACCATTTTCTGAAGTTCACAGATTAAGGAATGACTCCAAATAATATAACAATGGAAACCTCTCTTCCTCTAGGTCATTTTTCATTCACACCTCACCATCAAAATCTCACCACAAGTCCCTCAATAATGAGCTCAAAGATGGTTACTAATGATGGTGACGGAGGAAGGAGAAGATGGAAATGCAGAAAACAATTCCTATCTGCACTAGGCTGCGTGGAGGAGTCATACAAAGGTAAGCTAAATGAATGTCATGTGGCATCCATGTGTCAAGCCCATCATGAGTCAAATGTGTGACTGTGATGTTTCCGATTTTCAGCATTTTTTATTTTTTTCAGAATTTTTGTTACCGCAAGGGTATTTATGTCTTTTCACATTTTGCGTGCGGGATTGTGGTTGGGTCCACTTACATTCCACACATTTTATTTTATGTGAATTATATAGCATTCATTTGGTGGTGCATTGTATATGTTTTTGTAGTGTGGAATTAAAGTGAAAGAAAAAGGGAAAAGAAAAGAAAATTGGTGGTGGGACCCACCACTAACCACAAAAGTGGTCTACAGACCACATCCTCTCTCTCACTCTTTCTCTCTCCCCGTAATTCTCTCTTCCTCTCACTTTTCATTTTCTTTTTCTTTCCTTTTGATTTTCAAGCTTTGATCTTTGATTCCCATCTCCATACTTGGAATTTTAGAGTGACGTTTGAGGCGAAACGGAGAGTACGACGAGCTCTATGCGTGAGTATCATCAATTTCAACTTTGAGTCTCCTTTGGAATTTTGAAATTGGAGACCCATTTCAAAGGTTTTGCTCAATTTAAAGGTAGGGGCTCTTAATCCATGTAGTCTTGTTCCTTAGTGAGTTACTTCTTGTTAATTGTAGCTTATTATGCTAGATTGAATTGATTTTGTTTTAAGATGACCAAATTATGAAATTTGAGTATGTGGATATGTGTTTAGTATATGATAAGTGAGGAAAGCATGTTTTATGAGTTAATTTTCCTTAGCCGGTAATATTGTTAACTTGCTAAAAGTGTTGTATGAAAAGCATGCTTATATGTTGAGTGTTTATGTTTGTTATGTTGTTATTATGTTGTTAACATGCAATAAATAATGTATGAAGACATTCTTAGTTGTATTGTGTGAAAAATCGCTTATTATCATTGCACTAAAAGTATGAAACATATATGCACATCATTGTGTTTGCATGAAGGGAATGTTTTGAAATGATGAGAAAAAGGGAATTTTCGGGAAAATTTGATTAAATTGGTTTTGAGATCCCCATTCCTATTGGTCTATTATTTGGTTGGATTCACGGGGACACAAGAGACGTGTCTTAAGTGTCACCTACTGAGCAAATTGCTCACCCTACATATTTATTACTTTTCCAGGACACGGCATGTAACCGGCGGATGCTAATCCACCGCAAGCTTGAGAATTGCTAGAAGATCACTTTTGTTACTTTTGTAGTAGGCCATTCTTTTGTATATTCATTGCTTTAGAAATGTAATCAATGTTAACTTTTATGGCCTTGTAACTTAAGAATGAAGCTTCCCTTTTAATTGATGTAAATGAAACTAAGGTGATCATTGTGTATTACCCTATGTAAATGAATTGAATGATGTTGTAATGGGATCAAAGGTTGGCATTTTGTCCATGATTAAAGTATGATGTATTTTCTGAATGTTTATTACAAGTTTAAACCATTTTGAAGAAACTATTTCAGTTCTCCCCATCATTTTCAAGTGCAGTAGGGAAGTTCCAGTTTCAGGGCTCGAGGGAGCCATTTTGGTTGACCGAAATGGTGTATCGGTTGACCGAACCTAGTGGGTGCTCTCAGAATCTCTCGTTTCGGTCGACCAAAATGGGGTTCGGTCGACCGAACCATCTCCTCACTCTCGGGATCTTCAGTTTTGGTCGATCGAAATAGGGTTCGGACGACCGAATTTAAGGGGCTCATTTCGGACGATCGAAGCTCCATTTCGGTTTACCGAAATGAATCTGTTTGGTTAAACTTCATCCTTCTTTTTGAAAATTTGTCATCTCATGCGCTCTAATGCCTATGACATTGTTTGGGAGTTTAATTCTAGTGAAATGATTATGTTTTGATGCTAAAAATGGTAGGGTTAACATAGATGACCTCGGGTTCGAGTAAGGACCCAGTTAACGGTTCGAGTCTCCGGATTCGGGTCATTACAAATACATAACCACATCATCTATCTGATAACATATGACAAACAACTTATACTCTCTAATCCGCATTCGGATCACACCTTAAATCGCCTTAGCACCTTTATTACCGTCCTTCCCAAATGACCGAACTAACCTACCATTCCACCAAAACACAACCTCTACTGATCAACCTTCCCAATAGCATTTCTAAGATGCCACCCACACAACGTAAGAGTATATGTTACTCTTGATGCTCTTTACGGCAACCACTAACCTACCACTAGAAGAGGTATCTCTATGTGGCACTGCCATGCCACTAAATCCCGAAAAGGAAAAATGAGCACCGCAGCCCAAGTGCCCAATACCCAACTGTCTCCTCAAAACTAACTATGGAAACAACTAATTGACGATACCCAGTCGGTCATTCGAGACATTCTTCTCAGGGTAACCTACGGTCAACAGATCTCACGTCCTAGCGTTAACGCTATTACCTTTTCTCTTCACCGTTCCTTAGAACCCATTTGGTCCCGAAAAAAAGTCAAATGCGGCTACCTACCGAACCTACGAGATCATCCTCCTGGATCCCCAGACAAAGAGTACCACTGTTGATACCCCAAGCACGCTCCAAGTACAAGTCCGGTTTATTACTTCATGATTCTCAAATACGATCTACAAGGTAACAGGATACCTACTACCCACTGCCTCATCCGAAAACAACCAAACACTTCAACAACTGCATACTCAAACAACACACACTACCTGCACTATGAAAGTCCACATCATCTAGTAGAGACTGACCATGACACACAACCTCAAGACTCTCTCGACAATCGTGTCAACCTACAACCATCTTATCAACTGAGTTATCCAATCGACTTACCGAGAGTCAAAACACTCGTAACATACCTCCGTAGGTTTCCAAAAATGGAAATCATCTCTCAACAAACCAATCTTTAAAATAAACTCCTTCAAGACCACTAATTGAATCGAATCAATTAGCCGGTCACCCGCCACCGGCATAACTCCATTCCACACTCTCATTAACCTATACCTACTAGGACAAAACAAGTTTCCTTTGAAACCATAACCAATATTCTTCACCAGACCACCCTAAGGTACACGAAACACACATCCAAAATCCCTAGACTATACTTGTGACTCCACCAGTCTCTATCACACTAACCACAAACCGGCTCGAAGAGAACCTATATACCAAACCATGACCTAAATCATAAGCACTAACCTCTTAAGGTCACACATTTTCCCCAAAAACCTTACATTGCACGCTTGACCTCCATGGTCACAAGAACCCATATATCTCTCCATTGACACCACACTATACGATATACAATCATTCTAAAGTCATTCCCCAAACACCACACTATAAAGACAATGAGAAGACATAAAAAACCACACACCGAACAACTTAATCCACAAGCTAGAAATCCACGCCATTCGTTTAATAAGAATTGACACCCAAACAACCCTGGAGAAACCAAGTTCCTCGCTTACTCAATTTATAACCCATACAACGAACAACGCCATTAACGAGTACTCAACCATACTAGTAACTATCACATACTCAACCGTATATACATACATGAACATATATATAATAATTGTAACCCATACCTTGATACAATCGTGTCCCTTCATATAAAATCTAAATAACCAATCTTTTTATGATCACCAGTCTTTCATGTATTAAATATACTGGTATACTATGCCCGACTGCCTGTCACATTAACATTTAAAATGTAATTGCATAAATTGTGCCTACTAGTTGTCATTACTATGCACCTCATACTTGTCAGCTTATCCCAATTAATATGCTTTCAATCACTTTCACATTTCATTGACATAGTCATGTAACACATATTTTAGCATTTAAACACGTAACCATGTGAACAATTAGCAAGCAATCATGTCTTTCAAAATCGTAAACACATAAGCATGTAACAAGTAAGCATGCTTCTTAAAAATGATAAACACTTTAACACGAAAGATGTAATCAGTGCATGTCAACTCTCCAACCTATCTAGGTAAGCCACTACCCGTCGTCCGAAAGGTTTTCGAACATTTGCTCTGATACTAAATATGTAACGACCTAAACCCGGGGGTCCAAATCGTGAACCGGATCCTTACCCAAACCTGATGATACTTATAATGACCCAAATCCGGGGGATCCGAATAGCTAATCGGGTCCTAACCCGACCCAAGGTCACATAAGGGTAAAATGGTCAATGTACATCAAAGAGGATATAATATGACTCTAAGTAAGTTAAATGAGGTGTACACAATCCATTCTAGTTACTCCATGACATTCTAAGAGGTTCTATTAGAGTTAGTTATGGTTACCATAAATACCCTTTCTCGGTTTGGACAATTTTCAGAGTAATTTGAATTAAAATGGCCATAAATTCATCTACAGTTGCAATTTTGAAATGAAATGGTATCATTGGAAATTTGACTTAAAATACTTGAACTTAGACTTAAACTTGACCCAATTTGGTTAAGAAATGAAGGAGTTATGACTGCTTGAAGTTGAGGGTCCAAAACTGGAGTTTTGCCAACATAAAATAATTCTGGGGGACCTGAACCAGTTCAAGAATTCTTGAACCAATTCAACATAGGTAGTATGCCCACGTTGGGAACCAAATTCACCTTTGAATAGGTTCAAGGGGGTTAAACCGGTTTAACAAGGGCATAATGAGAAAAATGGCATAAAAGAACCTAATTTGAGTACAAGGGTGAAGGACACCTTTTAGGTCCCATGGAAGATCATTAGGGTGCTTCCCAACCTACTTAAATATGATATATATACAACATCCTAAGTTCCCATTACACCTACAGACATGAATGTGCAAAATCATTCAATCATCTACTTAATTAATTTCAATTCATTTAAGTTACATAGTCAAATTATTCCATTTATAATAATAACTTGTTTTACCATCCATAGTCACAATAAATCATTATGTCTTTGTCCAAAATATACTTAATATAGTCCCAAAATAATAAGATTACAAGTTTGAGACCCTCAAGGTCATCTTTAAAAAATAAAAGTCATCAACTAAACATTACTTACAAAAGTTACAGAAAATACAAAAGATCGAATTCTTCAACCCCGATTACATTTGTGGAGGGATGTCATCTGCTATCTCCTTGCCATGACCTAAAAAGTGTTAAAGGAAAAGGTGAGTACGAAGGCTCAGTAGAAGTTGCCTAAGGTGTCAACTTTGGACTCCATTGAGCCATGAAACACATAACTGAAATAAAAAGGAACCGGGGTCATGCATTGGAATTTCTATAGTGTTTGTGTCACATTATCATACTCATCAAGGCAAGCATACAATTTATCCCAAGTATACACAAAATGCAATGCAATGTGCTATGTCCCCTATTTGGTCTCCACCAACCCTAAGTTGGCCTCTACCGGCCCTAGACTTGGTCTCTACTGACCCAAACTTGCATTTAAAAACCGTTAACCGATTTTACCGAGACGAGATTGATAACTATCTCTGGTTCTAAATCCAACATCCATTTAGGGCCTAGTATTAACTTTTTCACGTCTTAAATCGGCACGCGCTCTGTAAGTTGTACGCAGTGGAATGTTTAGAAAGTTTTGATTATTTTGAAAACTAATCTTGTGTTTTTCTAACTTACTTTATTTTAGTAATTAAACAATTAATCACATTCAGATAAAATAAAGCAAAGAAAAAGTTAGAGATGACACCAAGATTTTTAGCGAGGATACCCCAAGTTGATAAAATATGTTAACTATTTGCGTAGGAAAAACCTCGTAGGCTATACAGTCCAAAGTAAACTGATCCACTATGTTCAAAACAAAGTATACTGAACTTTGACTCTAGCTTACACCTTGTCATTTTACCAAATACCAATTGCTGACAATCCTCTAGCTTTGTGACTCCCCGTCCAACAGCAACTTGACTTTAGGCTTATACTTGATCTTTTTAGAAGAGTAGCAGGTAGATCAAACAACATTCCTCGAATGCTCCAACCCTTTCAAAGTGTGATCATTTTTACTTCTGTTCTTCAATATCTGAATTCGATGTAAAGGTAGATCTGTTTTATTCTCTAATCGATGTAGATACAACTGTATGATCACGATCAAGATTTGAACACAACTCTAAAATCACTATGTGAATATGTGTTTGTCTAAGATTTTTTCAAACAATAATCTTCCTAAGGCTTTTAAGAATAATAATTTGATAGTACAAAAGCCATTAATAAACCTAGATGAAAGAAAAGGTTTATATAGAGTTTAGAATGACCTAGTCTCTCTGAAAATATGAAAAATTTCGTGCATAGGTGGTCCTGGTACATTCTAAACCAACTAGGAAAGAAATCAGGAAAAGGAAACTAGAAGTTGTGCTGTGAATAGGACACCTTGAACCAATTCAGAGGGGCTAAACCGGTTCAAGTTTGTTAGTATGAAATTTTGAAGCCAACTTGAGTTCTTGAACTGGTTCAATGGTGCTGAACCGGTTCAAGTTTGCCAGAACTTGAATTTTGGTTCACTAAGGCTGAAAAACACTTTATGGTAAGTTTTGAAATAAATTCCAAGTGTAGAATGTGTCCTAACCTTTTTTAGAATCTTTCCTAATGTGTTATTCTTACCTTTCTCAAATGATCTCAGTTATGGTAACTTTGAACAACCTTTCCATTCCGCAGTCGCTGTCAATCCTAATATGGTAACTTGAATTACAACTCGACAAGGACTTGTTTTATTTATGAAAATTTTTAATTACAAAATAATATCTCACACGCTCCTTCTAGGTCGAATTAGCATCGGACTCGCGAAATCTGGTTCAATTTTTATAAAAACCTTTTCTCACTTCCATTTTTCCTATTTTATACATATACATTAATATCATCATTTATCCTTATTTTTTTTTTTTATCACAATAACAATAATGGGATAATCGTAACATTTTCTACAACATGCTCATAGCATAACATTATCAAAATCAACACAAACATGGAATTTCTAGAATTTAATGATAAACATGACATTCTCTACATTCTAGTTTCAAGCATGTTATATATATATATATATATATATTTTTTTTTTTCCCTAAATGAAGGATTTTATAAATATAAACAATATAATACATGGAGATATAGTGAGGGCTGATGAGCTCTGAATATTGCATATTTGAGCTCCTAAATATATGTATGTTAAGACCTTAAGTGATATTTTTATCCAGTTTTAGACTAATTTGTGTTTATTTTGTATTTATTGGTACTATCCCAAAGAAATGGTTAAAACTGAGACTTTATGATCAAAAGACTGATAGATGTGTCAATAGGTATGCACTCATTGAATATGAGACCTTTAGAGTTGCACATAGTCATTGCTGGTCATTCAAAACAAGCCGAGAGTCAAAATGGTGAAGTTTGGAGTAATTCAAAAGCCAAAGCTCGAGCCTTAGAATTGAAGCTCGAGCTTCGCAGAAAAATAAAAAATTTAGCTAAGGTAGAAAAGCTCGAGCCTTGACCTCAAGAGCTCGAGCTCTACCTAAGGGTGCTCAAGCCTTATCTCAAGGTGCTCAAGCCTTTGCCTAAAAGCTCGAGCCCTTAAGGTGTCAAAATTTGAAGAGTTGATTTCAGAAAAGCGATGCTCCCAGGACTTCATGCTAAGACTAAATGGATCGAGCACTATTTCATAAAGCTTAAGCCTTGAGCCAAAAAGCTAGAGCTCTAGACCTAGGGTTTAAAGCACTATGAAGATAGGATCGAACATTGTTAAAAGGAAAAACCCAAAAGTATTCTAAGCGTTGATGGAAAATACGCTTCGAAAAATAGTTGAAGAAATTTAGTTAAGTGTAGTGATGCTCGAGCACTAATCCATAAAACTCGAGCCACGTTCCAAAAAGCTCGAGCTATGCTTCGAAAGCTCAAGCCTGTGCCAAATAGCTTAAGCTATGCTTCTAAAGCTCAAGCTCTCCATGACATATTAGAATTATAAGTTGCGGGATTTGTCCTTATTAAGTCTTATTTCATCCAGGATGGACCATAAGACATCAAAAAACCTAAGAGAGCGTCAGAACCCTAAATAGAAGTTAATTCTTCTATAAAAAAGGGCACAAGGCCACAAAAAATCTTTATCTCTTTAGTTTTATTCTCATATTGTGGTGGCAGTTTTGTGACGACCCTAGATTTTTCAACCCAGTGTGTCCTGTGATGACCCGAACTGGATCCGAGATGTGGAAGCTAAAGATGAAATAACGGTCTCTAGAGATTCAACACATCTCTAGGACACCAATATGATCATCAATGAGGTCACAAAACCCAAAGAAAACAAATGCGGAAGCGACGTTTCAAAAACGGACAGAAATGACCCTAGGGTAAAACGGTCATTTCACAGAGAAATGGATGCTACCAAGCATACCATTGGAAAGATAACAAAAAAAATAATAAATTTGGACTCAAGAATCACTTGATTCGGAGTCCGGATGACAAAGATATCAAGTTCCAAAGTCGAGGGAACAAAAACCCTATCCTGATTCAAACCAAATCCTGACACTACTTTACTAAAATATGAATAACTTAAGCTATAAAATGAATCTCAAGGTCAAATTACTACCATTGGAAATCTTATTTCGACACGGTCAGTTTAGACTCAAGAATGGACCAATTCCGAGTTAAAACGAGTGAGATATGGCCCGAAGAAGACAAGTGT
>JAOTQH010164089.1:0-15048 GCA_025631255.1 Cornus kousa
GATGAGAGAGAGAGATGATGGAGGCTGCAATTCGTATATTTCATATATCTCAACCCTAAGCCATCAAAGCTTATATAAAGATACAAGGAATGAGCTAATTACATAATGACCCTACCAACTATGTGCAATTACATAGTGACCCAACATATATATATATATATATATATATATACACAGACACACACACAAACATTCTAACACTCCCCCTCAAGTTGGAGAATATATATCAAATAATCCCAGCTTGGAAGAGATAGTCCTTAACTGGTTATGACCCAACGCTTTGGTAAACATATTAGCTAATTGAGCTTCACACTTCACAAATGGAGTAGAGATGCTCCCACTTAATATTTTTTCTCGAATGAAGTGATAATCAACTTCAATATGTTTGGTCCTCTCATGAAACACAGGATTTGATGCAATGTGAACAACTGCTTGATTAGCACAGAACAATGGAATAGGAGCTTCAGCTCTCAACCCAAGTTCTTTTGGAAAATGTTGTAACCATGTCAACTCGCTAGTGGTATGGGTCATTGCCCTATACTCAGCTTTAGCACTAAATCGAGCTACCACCGTTTTGCTTTCTACTTCTCCATGTAACAAGATTTCCTCCTATAAATGTGCAGTAGCCTGTAGTATATCTCATATCTGAAGGAGAACCAGCCCAGTCAGCATCTGTAAAACCTTCCACCCTAAGACGTCCATTTCATTTATATAGTAACCCAAAACCTGGAGCTTGCTTGAGATATCGGATAATCCGAATAACATTAATCCAATGTGGCATTCTAAGAGTTCCAATGAACTGACTTACAACACTAGCTGCATATGAAATATTACGTCAGTGATAGTGAGATGAATTAATTTCCCAACAAGGCGACAAAATCTGCCCGGGTCATTAAATAGACCACCCTCATCAGACACAAGTTTTGTATTTGAATCCATAGGAGCATCAACCAGACGACCACCTAACATACCCGTTTCTTCTCATAAGTCCAACACATATTTTCGTTGAGATAAACGTGTACCCTCCTTGGATCTTCCAACTTCAATACCCAAAAAATACCTAAGTTTACCCAAGTCTTTAGTGTGGAATCGACTTTGCAGAAACAACTTCAACTTAGCAATGCCTTCAAAAAAATCACCTGTGATCACAATATCATTTACATATACCATAAGAAAAATGAAGCCAATTTTAGTGCGCTGGTGACATACCGAATAATCGGTCTGGCATCTGCTAAGACCAAATTCTAATGTTGCCTAAGAGAATTTTCCAAACCAAGCCCGTGGAGGTTGTTTCAATCCATACAAGGCCTTTTTAAGGCGACAAACAGTGTGACGATACTCCCCCGAAGCAACAAACCCAGGTGGGACAGGTGGTTGCTCCAAATAAACTTCTTCAGTCAAGTCACCAAACAACGGCCAGTTACAATTGGTAGCAATGGAAATAAGTACCCGAATAGAAGAAATCTTAGCAACAGGGGAGAAAGTCTCATCATAATCAACACCATAAGTCTGAGTGTACCCTTTTGCCACTAGACGAGCCTTCAACCGCTTAATAGACCCATCGTGAAGATATTTAACAGTGTAGACCCACTTACAACCAACCGTTTTGGAGCCCGGAGGTAAGGGAACAAAATCCCATGTCCGATTACGGTAAAGGGCATCCATTTCATCTACCATGGCTTGGCGCCAACCCAAATTAGAGAGAGCATCCTACAAAGTCTTGGGAACAAAAGTAACAGACACTTTGGATAAAAAACAAGATAAAGACGATGAAACATTACGATAGGAGACAAAGTTAGAAATGGGATGTGCAATAACACACGTCCGAGAACCCTTACGAAGAGCAATAGACAAATCATCAAGCATAGTAGATGTCGTCGGATCTGAAGACTCTGAAGGAGATGGAAGGAGCGAAGTAGGTGGTCGAGGTCGTCGAGTATAAACCTGCAATGGGACAATGGAGCGAGGAGGTGCGGGAGCAGGGAATACAAAGGGAACAATTGGCATAGGTGGCTCAGGAGTAATATCAAGAGGAGTAGTAGAATCAAAAAAATATAGGACTTTAAGAAAAGGAGACATCAGCACTAGTGAAATAGCGTTGAAAATGAGGATTGTAACAACGATAAACCTTCTAAGTGCAAGAATACCCAAGAAAAACACACTTAGTGGCACGAGGGTTGAGTTTGTCAAGACCGAGTCCAAGGTTATGGACATAACACACATCCAAAGACCTAAGAGTAAGATTAAACGATGCGGAGTTGGGAAATAAAACAGAATGAGGAGATTTCCCTTATAACACCGACAAGGGCATCCGATTAATAAGATGACAGGTCATAAGAACAGCATCACTCCAAAAACGTTTGGGAACATGCATATGAAATAAAGGGGCACGAGATACTTCTAGGAGATGATGATTTTTACGTTCAGCTACTCCGTTTTGTTAAGGAGTCTAAGTACAAGATGATTGATGAGTGATGCCTTTAGCACGAAAATAAGTCTCAAAAGGGTCTGAGAAATATTCTTTGGTATTGTTAGAACGTAAAATTTTAAAGGAACACCCAAATTGAGTTTTTATTTCTTTGCGAAATATTTGAAAAATAGAGAATAACTCAGAACGATTTTTCATTAAAAACAACCAAGTCATACGAGAATGATCATCCACAAAAGTCACAAAAAAACGAAATCCATTAATAAAAAGATGTTTTATTGGGCCCCATACATTTGAATGAATTAATTGAAAAGGACTAGCAACACAATTAGTAGCTCTCGGTTTGAAAAATACACGACAATGCTTACTAAGCTAACATACTTCACAAGGCATGGACTCAACACAACTAAGACTTGGGACTTGACGCTGCAAAACTGATAATGATGAGTGGCCAAGACGACAGTGCCAGTGAAAAGGAGACAAAGATGATTGAAGAGTCGTGGGAGATGGCGCAAGATAAAAGTGATACAAGCCACCTACTTCATGTCCCGTACCAATCTTCTTCTTCGTCGTGAGATCCTAAAAAATACAACATGTGGGATAAAATGAAACGGAGCAGTTAAGAGATCTAGAAATTTTACTAATGGACATCAAATGAAAAGGGAATTGAGGAACATATAATACAGAGAAGGATATAGAAGAGGTGAGATGAGTGGTTCCCACACCCAAAACTTTAGTTAATGAGCCATTAGCAAGAGTAACACTTTGAGAGGAAGGAATAGACTGCAACTCAGATAACAGATGAGAACTACCAGTCATGTGATCAGATGCGCCAAAGTCAAGAATCCAGGGACTCTGACGAGAGGACAAGAGACATGCAGGTGCACTACCTGACTGGGCAAAGGAAACCATGGAAGATAAGGTGGAAGGCCGTTGTTGAGACATAAACTGAGTATACTCATCACGGGAAATCGTGACCATAGCAGGCTCAACAGCCACGTGTGAAGCAATTGGTGTGGCAGAGAAAGAAGAATCCCCTTCATTAGAGGTCACTTGGTGTGCATAAAAAGAAGATGGCGGTTTCCCATGAAGATCCCAACAGTAATTGACAGTGTGATTAGTAAGACCGCAGTGAGTGCAAAGTTTCGAATCTCTCCCTCTGCCACGACCACGACCACGGGTAAAACGACCGCCACCGCCACAAGAAGAATGAAAACCGCCCTGGTTCACAACTAAGGTAGAATGTTCACTGCTAGGAGGAGCAGTAACACCACTTGAAGCACCCCCTGAAGCGCCACTAGATAGAGTAGCACACTGGAATCCGGAGAACATATCAGGAAGAGAGGGAAGTGCAGGGCTACCCAAAATCTGTGCTCGAACGGATTCATATTCTGGTGATAACCCAGTGAGAACCCGAACAACATTAAAATCCTCACGTTGTTGTTGCATGCTCTTCACATCAGAGGTGATGCGCTGATACAAGTTCATTTCTTCACAAATTCCCATTACCAGTTAGAAGTACTCTTCCCCTGTGAGTACCTTGCTGGAGGTCAAAGAATTGTCTACACACCTCATAAATTCTAGTGATATTACCAGTACCTGAATATAACTATTAGAGTCAATTAGTTGGAGCTGATATGGGGTTCAATACAATTTAGCATTAAAGAAATGATATGAGCATCACTTTGTTCCCATGAACTGAAATCTGCATCATTGTCCTTAGGTTTATCCTTAACCAAATAAGAGCCAAAGCCTTTGGCTTTCAGAAAAATTGCTACTGACTTGGCCATAAAACATAATTCTTGCCATTGAGCTTGACTGAAGTCATGGGACGATTGAAGGAAGCAGAAGAAAGCAGCTCTGAATTGGCAGCCATAGAGAAGGAAAGAAAAAAAATCGAACCTGGGAAAAAAAAAATTCTGAATCTGTATTTAAGTCGAATCTGCGCAAACGAGTCGAATCAAAACCAGTTCCCTGCTATTTCAGTTTTAGTAAACCAAGGTTGGGATAACTTCACGCCTGCAGCCAAACACCACCCTTCTTCACAATCAGTGCCAGCGAGAACCAGAAATCTGCCACCGACAATAACATCAAGCACCCAAGGTCCGCAATGGAGAATCGAGGCAAGTACACACCCTAGCCCTTGCAGCGGCGGTGGCAACCTAACACAAGCAACAACCTAACTAACGAGCAGAGATGGTTCGCGATGATGGAACCTCTGCAACTTGCAACAGCCAAGGCAACCAACAGCCAACAAAACGAAGGGCTTCAGATCTAAGAACGATGGACAAGAAGCGCTAAACACAACGACAGCTTCAGACCTTCAGCTCTGAACAGAACGACGGCCAAACCTTCGGCGAAAAACATATTCGACCTCAATCTCAATTTCAATTTGTACAAGAACAACACAGCTGCAATCACAAACACAATTTCAATTTCCCACACCCATTGTTTCGTACCACTCTGATACCATGTTCAAACTGATGAGAGAGAGAGAGAGAGAGAGAGATCATGGAGGCTACAGAAATTGTGTATTTCATATATATCTAACCCTAAGCCTACAGAGGCTTATATAAAGATACAAGAATAAGCTAATTACATAATGACCCTACTAACTATACGTAATTACATAATGACCCAACATAAATATATATATATATATATATATATATATATATATATAAACATTCTAACAAGAATTAAACATGAACTGCATGAAATTCTAATTAGTGAATGCATGAATCCTAAGTGTTGAATTTTTGAGAAAAATTTCTCTGTACATTTCATCTTCTTAAAATGTTTACATCTTGTACAAATATATATAGGAAAGACAGAAAATTATACAAGGAAAGAAGGTCAAACAAATCCCTAAAATGTGCTCCTAACTTACTTACACAGCAATCAATCATGATAATTAAATCCCTAAAATAAAGGAGCTAAATATGGCTAATATTAGTTGTCACAACTCTCATCTTCCAACACTCCCGCTCAAGCTTGAGCATAAATGTCTCGAATGCCCAACCTGTCAAGTGCCAAATTGAAAGTTCCGCTTAACACTCCCTTTGTCAAAATATCGGCAAATTGTCTGTCTTCACAAACGGGGTGCAAATTGATCCTCCTGTCAACTTCTCCTTGATAAAGTGTCTATCCACTTCAACATGCTTAGAATAATCATGCTTAACTGAATTATGAGCAATGTTAATGGCAGCTTTGTTAACACAGAAAAGCTTCATCGAATCACTAGATTTAAAGCCCAACTCCTTTAACAAAGCCTTCAACCACAACATGTCACATATACCATGAGCCATGGCTCTGAATTCTGCTTCAGCGCTAGATCTGGCCACAACAAATTGTTTCTTGCTCCGCCATGTGACTAGATTCCCTCCCACAAACATGCAATATCCTGAAATTAATCTTTTATCTATTACACATCCTACCCAATCAACATCTGTATATCCTTCTACTTCGAGATGGCCAAGATTGGAAAATAACAAACCTTTCCCATGCAAAATTTTAAATATCTGAGAATCCTGTGTACAGCCAACATGTGTGTTTTACAAGGAGTACGCATGAACTGATTTACTACATTCACTGCATAGACTATGTTTACACAGTATCATTTGTGCCTTCACCTAACTTGTAATTTTGTTCAATTGGAGTATCAATCGATTTGCAAGCCAGCATTCCAGTATCAGCTAGTAAGTCCAGAACAAATTTTCTTTTGAGAAACAAAGATCCCCTTTTGATCTCAAATTCTTTTTCCAAATATGTTTTCAGCTTACCCATCTCCTCGCTATCACTACCAATCACCACAATATCATCTGCATACATGATCAAGGCGGCAATCTTACCTCCAAGTGAATGTTTAAGAAAAAGAGTGATCAGATTGGCTCTGGTGGTATCCATACTTGTTCATGGCCTGAGTAAACCTACCAAACCAAGCTCTAGGTTACTGCTTGAGTCCATACGAGGATTTCCTCAATCTGCATACCTTACCTCTTTTAGAGGGATTAGTAAAGCCACGAGGAAAGTCCATGTATTCTTCTTCCTCTAGTTCTCTATGAAGAAATGCATTCTTCATATCAAACTGCTGAAGAGGACATTCCAGATTTGCAACCTAGGATAAGAGGAACCTGATAGTATTTATCTTCGCCACCAGTGCAAATGTTTCTTGATAATCTATCCCATAGATCTGGGTATAGCCTTTAGCTACCAATATTGCCTTGAACCACTCCACTGAACCATCTGCTTTATGCTTCACTGTGAATACCCGATTGCAACCGTCTTGACTCTTCTTTCCCTCTGGTAGCTTAACTGGTAGTCTGGTTCCCAAGTAGAATTTTTCTGTAAAGCTTCCATTTCTTCGATCATGGCAGCTTTTCACTTCGGGTTGTCAAGAGCTTCCTATGAATTTTTCTTTTTTTTGATAAGTAAGAGTTTCCTATAACTTATTAGGTACAGACACGGAGGTCAACTGGTTTGTAAATACTTTATTAGATCAAGATAAACAATGTGAAGACACAATGAGGGGATATTTTACAACTGGAAAGCCATAACGAGAGGGAGGTTTTCTTTCCCAAGTGGGATAACGAGTAGGGGTGCACAAAAGAACCGGAACCGTGGAACCGGAACCGGAACCGTTTTTACCGGTTCTCACGGTTCCGGTTCCGATCCCGCTTCCTAAATTTGGAACCGTGGACATACGGTTCCGGTTCCGGTTCCTGTTCCAGCCTGTGGGAACCGGTAAGAACCGGAACCGTATATATATATATTATATAATATATAATTATATATTATATAAAATTAACCGTGTATATGTATATATATACCTATTTTTTTAGTTTTTTTTCCTTAAATCTGAGCCTCAGCCTCCCCAATCGCCTCTAATCTCCATCTCCATTCTCTCGACTCTGAACTTGCCCTCTATCTCTGCAACTATAAGTCTGTAAACTACAAAATCTAGTATCTACAAGAATCAGAAGTTGAAAACCCATATATTTCAGAAGTTCAACTTCAATCCTCATCTGGGTTGCTAAGAAAATGCAGGAAAAAGAAAATAAAGTTAACCAATTAGCTTCAGATTTTTAGTTCCTCTAAACCGTCCCTAGTTCGATAGCCCGTCTTAGCTGATCTGAGCTCTTCAATTTTAAGAATCAAAAGCAACTAAAAGCATGAGACTTGGAAATAAATCTTTAACTTTCTTCCCTTTTTTACACGGGAACCAAACAGACGTAAAACATAAATCCTCGAAGATGGTTGAAGAGATAGATACAATTTCTATATCTATAGGCTTTATATACAAATCCACCGAGAAAGATAGGAATCTGGTTCAGATTGCAATTGAGGATTCAAAAGTGGGAAAGTTGTTTTATGCTTTTGGGGAGAAGCATCGGAATGGTTTGGAGAGAGAGAGAAAGTCTAGAGAGAAAAAAAAGGAAAGAGCGTACTGGAAATTTAAGACATCAACTGCAACGGTTCTCATGGAACCGAACCGGAACCAAACCGGTTCGGTTCTGGTTCGGTTCTAATCTATACGGTTCTGGTTCCGGTTCGGTTTTAATCTATACAGTTCCGGTTTCAGTTCCATTTTTAAGGAACCGTAGGGAACGGTTCCGGTTCCGGTTCCGACCGGAACCGTGAGAACCGGAACCGTGTGCACCCTTACCTAAAATTTTATTAAATCAAAATGACTTCTTTTACTAGAAAAATTATTTTTAATTGGTATTTAATATTTTCTGTTGATGAGATTTTTTTTACCGACTCCTTTGTTGATATTTATGTTAATCTTGTTATTTATTTGGTGGCTTTTAAATGTTGAGAAGCTTTCCCAAACACCCAAACAGGTTTTGTGCGCTTAACAATATAATAATTACTCTCCTTAACAATATAATAATTACTCTCCCTATATATATATTAGAAAAAATGCATGTAAATAGTTGAATACATAATTGGTATTTTATATATTATTATATCTCAAAATAAAATAAAATAAACTTCAACTTCGAATCTTCCAAAACAAAAAATGAAAAAGAAAATATTTTTTATCGAAACATTGATTAACTAATAAAAATAATCTGAAATTTTATTTAATCAAAATGACTTTTTTTATGAGAAAAATTATTTTTAATTGGTATTTAATATTTTCTGTTGAATTGTACCGAATGGTGATGAGACTTTTCTTACAACTCCTTTGTTGATATTTATGCTAATCTTGTTATTTATTTGGTGATCATTTAGTTTTATTTATCGTATTGAAAATATTTTTTTTAGTTGTCACTTACACACATGTCTTCACTGAGGTTGAACTTTTTACTTTACTTTGAAAATGTTGGACAACTGATATTTTACTATTTTATCTGACGTGTCTTTTGTGAAAGTTTGTGTTTTTTAAATGAACGTTTGTTTCATTGTGTTATTTAAGAATAAACTTATCAATAACAGTAATGTAATTTAAAATCTATTTAATTATTTTTTATGTTAATATTAAATTAATAAAAATGTATACTAATAGAAAATAATTTAATTAAAATTAATTTAGATTAATAACGGAATAGTTGTTAATACAAATTAATTTTATGAATGATAACACTATTAATATAAGAATAAAAACAAAAATCACGTAACTATTAATATGATTTATATCAAGTCTTAATCATCTTTCTGGCTAATTATTAAAGTATGAGAAGTGTTTGCATTAAGAAGACGACTTTTGAAAGGGGTGTTTCTCGTTAAGATTAATGTAATTCATTAAGTAATTTAGTTTTTCTTTTATAAGTCACGTATTTTGTTTATTTAAAATTAAAATATCTAATTTAAAAGTGTATGTAAATATTATAAATCCTACTTGACTCTAATAAGGAGATTTATAGATATAAAATGAAAGAAAACCATTAAAATTTAAAATTGGCAACACCCCAAAAATGATAATTTCAACAATTTAATAACAATTTTTATCCACTCAAAAAAAAATATTATAAAAAGAAGTATTGTATCGTATGAACATGAAGGATTCTTTTTTTATTTTTATTTTTATTTTTTTTGAAATTGTAAAATTTGGGACTCTTTAGGTATTTATAGAAAAATGACCATTGATAATGTAAATCTTAATCACTTATGCATTATGGAAATTATCGTTGTGGAAGGTAAACTATATACTTTTGTAAAACAGTTTTTACTAAAATGAAAAGTTTCGTTTATTTCTCCCATTAAAATTAAAAAAATGTTTTAAATGTATAAAACAGTTTTTTAATGTCCAAAGAAGCACATGACTAGTAGCATGTTGAAATATATATATATATATATACACACACACACTGGATAGAATCACGTGCAATGCACGTGAGTATAACTTAATCATATTTTGAGATAGTAAAATAGCATAAGTGAAAAATAAAAATAATTTGGAAATCAAATGGAGAAAGAAAAACCTAAAATGAAATTAAAAATAATTGAACGGTAGATAAAAGTGCTAAATAATTGGCTATTAATCTCAAAGATAAATAAGGATTAAAAATCACTAAGTCAATCATTTTGTGACGACCCTAGATTTTTCAACCCAGTGTGTCCCGTGATGACCCGAACCGGATCCAGAATGCGGAAGCAAAAAGACAAAATAATAGTCTCTAGAGATACAACATGACTTTAAGACGTCAATGTGACCCCAACGAGGTCACGGAACCCAAAGGAAATAAATGCGGAAGCGACGTTTCAAAAACGGATAAGAATGACCCTAGAGGCAAAATGGCCATTTCATACAGAAAGGGATGCTACCAAGCATACCATTGGAAAGATAATGAAACATTAATGAAGTTAGGCTCAAGAATCACTTGATTCGGAGTCCGGACGGCAAAGATATCAAGTCCCGAAGTAGAGGGAACGAAAACCCTATCCCGGTTCGAACCAAATTCTGACACTACTTCACTAAAACTTGAATAACTTGAGCTACAAGACGAATCTGAAGCTCTAATTGGTACCATTGGAAATCTTATTTCGACGCGGTCAGTTTAGACTCAAGAATGGACCAATTCGGAGTTAAAACGAGGGAGATTCAATAACCTGACGTTAGAGGTGCAATGCTGAGCCAACCCAACTCGAGCGCTCGAAAATGATGTGGACAATTAAGTTGGTATTCGGAATGAAGAGAGTAAATCAGTGTAACCAAAATTGACACCCGTCCCATTTCACATCATATTCCTCATTCTTTACACGTGAAAGATTCTTTTGTTGAGAATGATTTAAAAAATGATTTCAAAAATTCTTATGTTGACAATGTTTTGAAAAAGGATTTTGACAAAGTTTTTGAGCCTAAAGCTCAATTTTCGGATGCCTTAAAAGGATCTAATTCTCTTGAAAAGCAACAAGGCAAAGTAAATGAGATAATTAATGTATTCAGGCAAGTGAAGATCAATCTTCCTCTCTTGGATGCAATTACACAAATTCTGGCTTATGCTAAATTTTTGAAAGATCTTTGTACCCTTAAAAGGTAGAACAAAAGCCAAACACCAAAGAAAGTTGTTTTAACCGAGCAAGTAAGCTCTATCTTTCAGCATAACACTCTCCCAAAATTCAAATACCCTAGTTCACCTACTACTTCTTGCATCATTGTTGATCATGTCATTAACCGGGCTCTTCTTGGTGTAGGAACGAGTGTGAACCTTCTTCCATATTCAGTGTATGTTAAATTGGGCTTAACTAATTTAAAACAAATGTCAGTAGTGTTGCAACTAGCTGACTGATCCATCAAAAAACCCCAGGGTATTATTGAGGATGTGTTGATAAAAATTGATAAATTCTTCTTCCCAGTCGATTTCGCAGTCATTGACACAGAACCGGTTGCAAATCCTAAGAGCCAAATTCCTGTTATCCTTGGTCGTCCCTTCTTGGCAACTGTTAATGCCTACAAAAATTATTGGACGGGGATAATGAAAATTTTATTTAGGTATATAATGGTGAAGTTAAACATTTTCAATCCAACTCCTAATTTCATGGACAAGCATGAAGAAGTTTGCATTCATGAAAAAAGTCTTGAAAATGAATCTACCAAAAATGAGTCTTTGCTTGATGTTAAAACTTCTAAGGGGTTATCTTCTAAAAAGTTTTCAAAAGATGTTTTTTGAAACCAAGTGTTGAAAGGGCATGGAAGCCCAAAGATTTCGTTGATCAAGGACCATCAATTTTATTTAAATCAAATTCAGCAAGTTCCCTAGGGAGTAGTTTGTTGGGTGGGGTTCAAAGTTCTTTCCACCCAATTAAGGAGGGGATGCAGAACAAGATTTTTAATCCGGGCTAAAAGAGCTCAATGTATTGCTAGAGACGTTAAACACTAGTATTCGTAGGGTTTACAACCTTATTCCTCCCTCATTTCTATTATACTTTCATTTCTTGCGTCGTGTAGAAATATTCTGGGATCATAAACATTTTTGGAGACTTTAATAGGGAATGCATGCACTTTCATCTTCGAATTAGGCATTTAGTGCCTGTTCGATTGATCACAAAAGGAGTTCGATCAATCGTACATCATCTCTATATATTTTCATCTTTTTGTTCCATCATGCGAAGATTCTCTGCATATTTCATCTCTCTGTGTATCGTGTGAACTTTCACTCAAATTGATCCAAGAATTTCTCGATCGATCAAGTTTTCCCTTGTATCGATCTCAATTCTATACTTAGAAAAATTTTGAATCCCTACAAATTTCATCTCTCTATGTATCGTTCAAAGTGTATTCAAGTTTTCATGATCTTGGATCGATTGAAATCCGATCGATCATTCTTCGATCGATCCGTGTTCCATACTTTGACTTTGACATTTCAAAATTTCAAAATTCAAAATTATTTTTTTTAAAAAAAAATAAAAAAATAAATAAAAAATAAAAGTAAAAATAAAATATATATATATATATATTATAATAATAATAATAATAATAATAATATTTTCAAAAATCCAAAAAGATTTTATAGTTTCAAATATTCAAAAAATTTCAAAAATATTTTGTCATTTTACAGCTTTAATCGATCTAAGCACCTTCAAGATCGATCCAGGTTCGATCAATCTAATGGACCTCTTGATCAATCGAACATATCGGGACCACTTTTAAAAAAAAATGACCCAAGGGTCATTTGGATCAATTTCTACATCAATCTAAAGCCCTTTCTCTCTCCCAGCATCTCTGTTTGTCTTCCCCACCTCCGATAATACTTCGGTAAGGTTATAAGCTTCACTCTTCATCTCAGATCGACCTCCTCTTCTCTCATCTCTTTCGATCCACTTCTCTTCTCTATTTTTGGTAAGTTTTGTAATTTCCTTTTTCAATTTTGTTTCATTTTCATGTTACACATGTTGCCATGTTTTGATGTTGAGCTTCCATATTAGATTTGTTTCCATTTCTAAACTTGTAAGCATATGTATAAATATGTATATATGCGTATATATATATTTTGTTTTTGAATTTGATTTCAAGGGTCACGTGCCGTTTTAAGTGACCATTCATGCTTTATTAAGGTGTATAAGGGGTCACGAGCCTTGAAGTGACCTTTTGGATACCCTTGTGTTGTCTACGTCACAGATCTGTGACTGTTCATCATTTTCCACAGGTTTAACCGATCATGGTACGATCATTCCAATTCATATCATAATCGAGTCAACTTGGATCGTTAAATCGATCACATCTTTTTCACGATCGATCGAACACTCTTCCTACCTTATGAGTTTCTACCATTCTTTGAAGATAATGTCCTGTGCAATGAATTCTCACTCATCCTCTCATAGAGACACCGCACATCATCTTTATGCCTATCTATATAAGAACCACCCATGGAAGCATCAACCATACCCTTATAAGGATCTGATAAACTCTTAAAGAAATATTGAACTAATTGCCATTTGGGCATGTCATGATATGGACACTTCCTAAGCAACTCATTGAAGTGTTCCCATGCCTAATGAAATTTTTCTCTATCCTCATATGTGAATTCTCTAATGGCGGCTCTCATGGCATTGGTCTTAGAAACCGGATAGTACTTCTTCAAAAACTCTTGTTGCATTTCTGCCCAAGAAGTGATTGAAAAAGGCCTAAGATTGTTAAACCAATACTTCGCCTTATCTTTTAGGGTGAATGGAAAAAGTTTGAGTCTCAAAACCTCTTCCGGCATGTCCGTATACCTAACGGTGGAACAAACTTCTAAAAACTCATCCAAATGCTTGTAAGGTTCTTCACTAGGAAGTCCATGAAAGTTGGGAAGCATTTGAATGGTTTGTACTTCGATTTCATAGTGGTGTGCTCTAAATGATGGCAATTGAATGCATGTGGGTGCATTATACTTATTAGGCACATAGTGATCTCTCAATGCAAGTGGTGGATTAGTAACTTGAGATGCAACTTGGACACCTTGATTTTGAATTCCTTGATTGATGATGAGAGGTTGTGGAGCATACACTGGCCTTTGCATTCCCATTGGAACTTGGCCTTGTTGTTATTGAGGTTGGTGAATGTATGGCCTAGGCATATCTAATGGTACTTACATGTTTTCATTTTGCACATTAGGATAGAGAATGCCTTGTTGGTCTATGTGACTAAGGTCCTCTACATTCTCTTCATTATGGACGTCCATTGGCAGATTGGTTCTATATGAACTTCCTCTTCCCCTAAGATTTCTAACGATGGATTCAAGATATAAATTAAAAGGGACAAGAGTAGGTCTCAATGAACGACGACCATGCATGCACAATGCAAAACAAACAAACACAATGAATAAATAAACATTTCGCCTTCACAACAATGCAATTAAACTACCTCCACAAACACAATTCCATTACTAGAATGATATGCAAAGAATAACAAAGAATTGCCTCCACGCAGGCTCACAATTTATCTACAAATGCAATGCAATGCCTCCACGCGGGCCGACAATTTAACTAGGAGATTGAGTAAGAGAAAGCTCACAAAGGTCCTATAGCACTTCAACTTCAAATTTAGTTTAGCTTAGCAAGATTTTATTTAGCATTTTTCAATTTTTTTTAGCTTTTTGCTCCTTTGCTTACTTCTTTTCTTTAATGCACCTTGTCAATCAAGAACAAACACAATAAGTAACCAAAAAGAAAAATTAAAAAAAAAATTAAAGACACGATCAAAAGAGTACTAATCCTAATTGAATTCCGCAATACGACATTGCCTAATCCCCGGCAACGGCGCCAAAAACTGGTATGGGTTTGTTTGGAGTGTCGTCGCTCTACACCATCAAGCTTGAGAGTGTGTGCAAGTAGGTGAGGGCCAAGTTTTACATTTATAAAAGCCACTACTACCTTTCTTTATAAATATAGATAGGGCGAGTTGGGATCGTCCAAAAGGATTGTGGAGTCATATTTTGGATGTGGAATTGTAACTAGGGCTAGTAGGTCGAATGATCACACAAATGATTGGTTGGTTGATTAACTAAATAGAATGCACATTAATTAAAGACAATAGAATGTAATAAAGAGTAAATAAGGGAGAGAAGTCTTAGGGTGTAGAGATTACCACCAAGCAATGCATTTCTATATCATTAACAAGTGACTAATGAGGGAAATGGGTGTGTTGCAATGTTGGTGTGTGTGTGTAATTGGTTGATTCAATAAGCAAGGAT
>JAOTQH010164198.1:0-15048 GCA_025631255.1 Cornus kousa
GGAATAAGATAGCTCGCTGCCAGCACATTTTTGATCGATCCAACTTTTCTTCGATCGATCAGAGTTGGTTCGATCGATCAAACTTTTCTTCGATCGATCTGGGTTCGATCGATCTCACTTTTCTGCGATCTATCTCACTTGGCTGTTTTCAGCATCAGCCTCCTTTTTGCTCCAGATTCTCACCAAGACTTAGCTTGACTCCAAAAAGGCCTTAAAAAATCATTTTTAGCTCATTTTAACTTTATTGACCTAAAAAGGGAAATAACACGAAATTAGTCTAAAATAAGAAAATAAGATAGATAAAGGTCCTAGAACACTCAAGCTTAAGGGGTTCAAATGTGCACTTTTCAGCGCTCATCATCACATAAATACCTTGTGATATGGAGTTGCAACCAATATTATGTTTTATATAATATCACCACAAAAAAAGAGTAAAGTAGAGGATCCGTACCGAGATTAAAAATTGTGAGTGGGACTTGTTACTTCATCTCCCTCTATGGAAATATGTGTGTAACAACTTGTATTATGTATCCTCCTGTGAACTAGAATTTCTAGTTGAACTTCAAACTTCATTTTGCTCCAATTTGCTGTCAAATGGCATGCATATTGCTGTTATTATATATACTTATCATGCTATACCAGAAAAGAAAAGTGGGTGTTGGGGGAATTAAAAGGAATCTAAGAACCATTTTAGGAAAATTAGCTGACAGAGAGTATGAAATTATTTAGTTACAAGGTAGAAGAGTATTAATGTCTAAGCCTGGAATAGTTTCTTTGGGATTGGGATGGCAGCAGAGGATGGGTATGGAACATATCTACACTATCCTGATCTTGCCTTCATCTGATCCTGCTGCAAGCCAATGGAGGGTCACATTGTTTATTAATCTATCCATCTCCAGCCCATCATCTCACACCTGATAAGCAGCACTTCGGGGAGCTTCGACCTTGTATATGGACAACTGTCAGCCACATAGTGTTGTGAATAATAATTAAAATATCATTAAAAATAAAATAAAATATGCATTAACCTGAAAAATTAAAACACAGTCGGAAGATCTCAGATCAGATAATAAGCTTCATTGGCACAATGGTTAAGACGATCAGTGGTGGTAACGGTGCCTTTGTCTCGGCGGTGGTGGTGGGGTGTGTGTGTGTGAGAGAGAGAGACCGATGGATAAGGTTTTTTTTATAAAAGATATATATTTTACACTTGTAAAAAAATATGTATTCTATTGACACGTAAGTAAAATACATGTACAATAATGGGATACAGGGCTTCCTGTTGCTGATATCACCCAAATGCAAAACGGGTTTTCCTTTTTCTATTCAGTTCAGTCCCTATTCCATTTCAATATTTTCCAAACATGTCTCAATGATGGTGGGGCAGGTAGAAATTTGTCTATTGCCACCCTTCTTTGAGATGCTTCATCTCACTTGTATCTTCGTTGCTGTCTTCAGTTGAAAATAGGATGGCTTTTAATTGTGAGGTAGAAAAATTGGATTAGGGATTTTTATGCTTTAGTTATACTTTATTTTTCTGGTATTTCAGTTCTGCGGATGGAACTCGATATTCAGAAGTTTCTGCGAAATTCTGATCAGCAGCAGTTTGAGTTCCAACATTTCCCTACATCCTACCTTCGCCTTGCAGCACACCGTGTTGCTCAACACTATGGCCTGCAGACACTGGTTCAGGATAATATCTTCGACGGTCTGGGAGCTAGAATCATGGCAAGGAAAATGGTAGAAAGCAGATACCCTGCTGTCTGTTTATCAGAAATACCAGCTAAACAGTCTGAAAATGAAAAACATGAGCAGATTAAAATTGTCATTAAGCCAAGGCCTAATAAAGCTTTTTTGAATGGAGCCAGTGAACCGGGGAGCAAGCGTAGTCCTGTTAGAACTGTGGAAGAAAGGAAGGAGGAGTATGATAGGGCAAGAGCTCGCATTTTCAGTGGCCCTAGTAGTCCAGAGTCTGAAGATACATTTTCTCAATCACCTTTAGATGAGAAGAATTTGTGTTTGGGCAGAGAAGAGCATGAAGGTTGCAGGAACTCCATTGTTGATCCCGAGAAAGCATTCTGCATTAGGGACATTGGTTCTTCTTCCCGAGTTGCTATTTTTAGAGATAGGGAGAAGGATCGCACAGACCCAGATTACGATCGGAATTATGAAAGGTAAGCATCCCTTCCTGGATTTGAATTGGCATGGAAAGTTACTTGGTTGAAAGGTATCACTTTGTATTTGGGATTTTACTAATTCACATTTTCTTTTGATTCTCTTAATAAGAACACAACATTTAAGCCTTTTAACCATACATTGATAAGGATGGTTATGCAATATAGTAATATATAGGTAATGCAAACTAAAAGTATAGGAATCTTTTGGACACTTCTTTGCTATTTGATCATATTTTTTTGTTATAGTTCCTGCTCTAGGAACCTCATATCAGTTAATGCCTTGTTACATTGATGTATATAGAAGTTCTGTAAAGTGTTATTTCTTTTGTGATTCCATGAAAGTGTGATGTTGCTGTACCCAGTCAAGTTCACCTTCTTGTTTTTGTTTTTTTTTTGTTGTTCTTTACCCGAGGTCAGGAAAAATATTATACCAAGATATATATATATATATATATATGTTGTCTGTCTAACAGGCTGTGGATAGTGGATAAATTGTTTTTCTGATCCACAATCAATTGTTAGTTTAAGTAGGAGTGAGATTATATGGCCTCATGCTGTCAGACTTTCTAATTTACATGCTTTTTTCCATTTGAAGTTTTTGACGTGCGAAAGTGCTCTAGACCGTTACCCAAGGCTTTGATAAGTCAGTGTGGGAGCAACAAACATGACCTAGAGGGGATGAAATAGGTCTTATGGATATTTTATGATTTTTACTAGCCTTTTAAAAATCGTTAATCTTATTGAAATTCCTGTTAGTTATATCTGACTTTATATTATTAGATTATAAATTTATAACTTAATTTTTTTTCTCGAATATTTATAACTTAAATTCCAATCAACAGATTCATAATTTAGCCACAAACAGAGCAGGGACAAATGAATTTTTACGTGAATAACCCAAGAAGGGGAAACCACAGAACCTTGTCCAGTCAGGAACAATCCACACAGTTCACTCCCCTCAACCTAGTTACCTCTAGACATAGATGACGCCAAACTTCCTCGCCACCCTTCGAAGATGTAGTTTCTTTTTGCCTAACAGGCTGTGGACAGTGTATAAATTGCTTTTTTGGTCCACAATCAATTGTTAGTTTAAGTAGGGGTGGTAGGATATGGCCAAACTGCCTAATTTACATGCTTTTTTCCCATTGAAGTTTTTGACGTGGGAAAGTGCGCTAGACCGTTGTCCAAGGCTTTGATGAGTCTGAGTGAAAGCATTGAATTTGACCTAGAGGGCAGGGGAGATGAATAGGTCTTATGGATATTTTTTTGCTTTTAATTAACCTTTCAAAAATCGCTAATCTTTCAAAAATCGTTAATCTTTTTTAAATTTCAATTAGTTATATGTATGACATTGTATTATTAGATTATAACTTTAAATTTCAATTCCAATCAACAGATTCACAATTTAGCAACAAAGAAAGTAGTAAAGACTGGAGAAATGAATTTTAACGTGAAAAACCCAAGAAGGGAAAAACCATATGACCTAGTCCACTCAGGCACAATCCACCAACGAGAAAGAGATACAACTAGGTTAACAGTTCACTCTCCTTCAAATCCCTAATTACCTCTATTGACAGACGATGCCAAACTCCCTCAAAAGTCTATACTCCGTCCTTTCACTTGTCTACTGCATCCACTCCTCTTGAACCTTTCTCTCTAATGATTGCTGGCTCATGTCTGCTCTGATTGTTCATTTGAATAATATTTGGTTGTGATTTTCTACTTATTTGAGTGTTCAATATCACAAATGAAAAATCTATGGGAACCCAAGATTTAATAAAACAGAATTTTCTCTCTCAAGAACTTTTTATCTATGGATGATTGCTTAGACTGGCTATACATATTTATATCGAATAAATAGGAGATTTTTTGAGGGAGAGGAGTCTCCCATTTGGGCTATTAAATACAGTATTCTTACTTTATTGTTTTGGTTAAATGGGCGGGACTGTGATTCAATGGATTCTCTTTTGGATTTTGTGAATAGCTTAAAGCTATAGTGTTGTCTTGGACAGCTGTTGCCTTCTTTGGGAGCACTCCCCTTTTGAGGGCCTTTTATAAAATCTTACTTATAAACAAAATATATATTTATATCCAATATAGGAATCCCAGACGTTTTAGGAAGTTCAAACCTTGTAAAATTGTATTTTGAGGAGAGTTACCAAAAATTCAGGCCTGACAGGTTCGATCAAATTGCATTGGACACTATTTGATTGATCGACACTTTAATCAATGTATTCTGGTTTTGAAAACTGATTTACCTGGAATATCTTGATTGAACGACTTTTTGATCAATGCTCGCTGGAAAGTCGGAAACTACTACATTGATCGACCATATGATTGACAGTCATTGTTTTCTGGTTTGAATTCCAGATTTGAAAAATGTGTAAAACTAAAATTTTGAAAAACCATTATTCAGAAACACTTTCAAAACATACTTATGAGCCCAACCAAAGTCAAATTAGGTCAAATGGGGTCATTTAAGTTTATTTATGTATATTCTAAATGTGTAGTTGTTGAGGATGCGAATATTCTGCTATGTTCTTCTCACTTTGTGTTTGCTTTGTCATCAAAAGATGTCCACGAACGACTTAAGATACTTCGATGCATTACAGTGTAGGTTTTGAGTAGGAATACACCTACATGATTCATATACCTAACAATATGTTTTAATAAAGATGCTGGGTTAGCCTCTTTTTGACACATCCAGTAGATCAAGATTCAATTGTTCTTTCTGTAGCTCGTTTGCATCGTACGTCGATTTATCAGAAAATTGTATAATAATTGTTGTACTGAGTATTTCTTAATTATTTTTAAAAATAATTATTTTTGTTTGCTTAAAATATAAAAGCAATTTTGATGTAATTATGGGTGTGTAGTATTTAGAAATTTTAATTGACTATTAAATGGTGGATATTGATTGATGTAATTGTGGAAGCTTGGGTTGAAAAGCATGAGGACTTGGTTCGAGTTCAAGAACCAACACTTTTTGCAAAACAATGCTGAATGTCATGTCTGTCTTCAATCATCTCTTCCCAGCATCTTGTGTGGGTGGCACCTGCCATTGAGTAATGGCCTTTTTTATACTAACCGTTGTTATTGAAACATAATATATATTTTTTATTTAAAAGGCCTTATTGTGGATGCAATATTTTAAGATAAGTGGACCCCTAAACTATCCAAACTGATTCATCCTTTTGACTGATGCAGGTATGTCAAGAGTATTCCAGCTAATCAAAACTCTAGCTTGATGAACATGCAGAAGTTTCAGCCTCCATTTGTGCAGTACGATACCATAGTTCCTAAATTTGGTCAGATGCCAAGGTCCCAGGCTTCCATCAATTTCAGAACCCCTGCTATGAGCCCTTTTTGCACCACAGGGTTGAATCAGACTGCTGGAGATGCTGTCTACATGCCGTGGCCAACCCCTGCCATGATGTATGCACAGTCATATGATCAATTTAGGCATGCTGTTTTTCAGGTAGTTTTAATTCCCTATCCATTATGGCTTCTTTCTTTCCTCCACAACAAAAAAAAAAGAAAAAAAAAAGGAAAAAAAACAGACTATAACCGTTATTTTTAGCAAAAATGGGAAGATTATAGTTGTAACAAATGGACATTATCTGTATGATTCTGCTTTTTCGATTTACTAGTTTAAAGTTGGGTACGGAAGTTTTAGGTATGATTCAATAAATGTACAAAGTATCTTGAGTGACCAGCATATTTGGGCCTTTTTATTTTTATTTTTCTGGGCATTTCCTGTTCATGTATCACAAAGCCAGTGAATGCTTGAGGGTGAATTTTCTCTCCAGAAAAAGTTCTCAAATTAGTGTGAAACATTGGTGAGTGACACGAGATTTGCAATAATGGCGAGAATTGCTAAATAGCGTGTTTAAGGATTGAAAGCCTTATATAAGAGATTCTATGCATATGATCATGCATGTTCATCTCCGAACCTCATAAAGTGCAGGGCATATCGAAAGTGCATTTTCGCAAGTAGAATAAATAAATTTTGTATCAGAGAGCATACAATGGCGATTTCTGTTGGATATGCTAAGATTGTGCCAAAAAAGTGAACAATTTCTTATGCTTCTTAGGAGTTGATGGTGCTGCCAAGAGTCGCTAATGCTCTGAAAAACAATTCTTATTTCAAGAGGATGTGATTCTTTTTTCGATTCCTTTTTCTTGAATGTGAAATTGACTCTGAGATTGAGGTTTAAACATATTGTTTCTACAGATGGGTTTTTTTTTTGGTTTCCCTTTCCCCCCTCCCCTAAACCCTAAATAAGTACATCGTGAAACAGATAGCAGGAAAATGTCAATTTCAGCAGCAAAACTGATGTGGTTTATGATTGATATCAATGTTTTGCTTTTAATATGGTTAGTCTAACATTTAGTCTTTGGTTGCCATGTTTTCTAGTCGCATGGGCTGGATATACCGGCAAGATCATATATTTTGTAAAGTCTGTCAGCAATATCATATCTAGTACCATATGGTATTAGTTTTCCTTGCCCATGTAACTTGCATAATTTGTGTCTGATTAATTCCCATCAATTCACAAAATTTTACTGTTTTGCAGGCCCCTTACTGCCAGCAGCCTCTGAGCTTCAATTATTCACAAAACCACTGACAATCCGATGGGAAATGTCTGTACAACAGAAATCACTAAATGCAGATTGCCTTTTTCATTTAGGTTTGCTCTTATTAGGTTATTTGTCAAAGACAGGCTTGTTATAATCACCATCCTTAGTTTCTTTTTATTTTCGTTTTTTTTGGTGTCTTGATGTTAGGGATGGGGTATGGATGCTGCTACTGATCTAAATATTTTATTTATTTGTAGTGGAATACATGCATATTTGCCATACACAATTCTTCTATAAATATTTTTAGGGTACATTACAGTTTATATAAATGCATATTTGGAACCAAAATCTTGCTTGTATTCACATCACACAATGATTGATATACATGTTTTATTATTCATTTGATGTGTCTGTATATATAAAATAAATACTTGGGAGCAGTATTAGACTCTGAATTCGGAACTCTTCCAAGCATTTCCCCAGTCGGATATGGATCCCCTCCAGTATTCTCTATCGAAGCTTACATCTGACCTGAATTTTTAAGTCTGATCATGTAGTTGTTGAAATCGAAAGTTAAAAACAAAACTCAGATGTTAAAAAAAAAAAAGAAAAAAAGAAAAAAGAAAAATTGTTGAGATGAATTTTAATCAAAAGTTAAAAACAGGAACAGGGTGGCATTATGCCATAGGGCTGGGTGTACGGTTCTTAATAACAGGCAGCCTGTGTGATAACTTATCATAATTGGCCTTTAACTACATTGCATTGCATTGGTGTGGAGTGTGTCTTTCAATTTTTAGGTGATAATATTGTTCGAATGATTAAAATCAGAGCTGGGCATGTGGACAGCCATCCAATTTTTATAAAAGTTGTTAAAGACTGATGAAAAGATTTAAAGAAAACGTTAGCCAAATTTTAGTTGCCTGGGCTCCATATTTGCCTGCATCGATCTCAAACCCACCCACCCATTGTTTAACAATGACATGACATGAAATGCTGGATCAAAATGATGCGCTTGTGTTTTAGTTAAACAATTTTCTGCTTTAGGCATCTGTTTGCAATCAGATCTAGATCTAGATCTCACATGCAGGTAGGTTATATATAACTCAATGAATTTGAAGTGTAGATTAGAAGCACTAGATTGGAATTGATGGGGGAACAAAGGAAAGAAACCAGGAATATAAATAATTCTGTTGAGCCAAATAATAGTGGGCATTTATGAGAGTATATTGTCCTTTCGATGTATTCAAAAGTACAGGCAGTGGCAAAAAACACAACACGGGCAAGAGTTGTTGACATGAGACGGATCTTTGAAAACGCTGGCTACATTGTGGCCCCCAGAAAAATAAATTCATTTGGGATTACATTCAGAACACATTTCAAATCTAATAAAGTTAGTTGTATAAATGCTCCAAAACAAACACGCTGCATGCATGAATGTGAATGTGAATACATTGGTAAACATTTGATAGCATACAGGTAGGTTCCCATTGAAAACAACAGGTATATTTGCACATAATTAATCATTCCGATTCAAGCTAGAATAATACTCTCGGTTGAGGGGCCATTTATATCTGGAACTCAATCCTATGCTAATGCTAGCGTGCATATGAAAATGCCAGTACCAGAAATGACATGCTTGGTAGTATTCCCTTGAAATCGGATCGGATATGAAAGATAAACCTACTGGGGGATACATACGACTCCATCAGACTTGGTGTACCACCAGATTTTAGATCACAGTCACAGAGTGAGAGATACTCCAACTCCAAGTTCACATACCTGTCCTGTCCTGTCCTGGTAATGGTAATAATACAACCTAGGATGATGATGTACTCTTGAGGATTTAGTGGACACTGAATGACAAATAAAGATTGTCAACTAACATACAACCCCATCACCATTACGTTTAAAACCTTCAACTCAGGATAATAGAAAACCTTCAACTCAGGATAAGGAGAATACTTAGAATGCTTGCTACTGCCCCCAGCAATCCAAATTGCAGCCACTTGTAACATACATTCCAAGTGTTCATCTTTTTGGTCAGCAAGCGAGCATCAACAAGTTTCTGGCAAATTTTGCATGCATTTGGTTAGCATAAATTTTTTTCAAGAAAGTTGTGGAAAAGTACCATTCCATGGTTTCACACACATGAAAGTTGCAAGAAAATATTATGATTTACCTAAAGGGCATCATCTTTATTAAATAGGATAACAAATCTAAATAAATTTGTATCAAATAATTTTTTTTTTTTGTCTTCTGTAAAAAATAAAAGAAACATAAGAATTTATTATGTCTCGGGAGGGCTTTAACACAAGCAAATCTATACAAAATATAGAAACTTCAGTCAAAATGTAAACCTTGGCCCTAGTGCTCTAAAAGCACACACTGCTGGTGTTTAAGGTGAAAAGTCCCAAGAAAACAGGGATTACGCTTTGAGATTCCTACAGATATAACATTCAGCACCAGAAAGTTCAATGAAAGAAATAATAAAGTCAAGCGCATTCATTCAACAACTACTTTGACACTTCCTTGATCTGAACATATCACTGTTCTGAGAATCATCCCTCAAACTAGTAGCAGACAATTCGTTTCCTCAAGTGTAGCATCGATGAAATCTACACCCCACACACCAAAAAAAAAGGAAGAACTGCAGCATCAATGAACAGATATATATCATATAAAAGTCATCTTCATATAGTTCAATAAAGGCCGTCTCCATGTGAGGCAACTTTCCAAAGGTAAATCATCCCTTAACTAGATCATCTAACAGATTCAAGTTAGATGGTATCCGGCTGCTAATCAAATAATGCCCCCAGTTTGTGAATGAAGATCATTTCTTGAAAAATAAATTATTCAAGAAAAACAATGTGCAACAAATCATGAGAGCAATTGAGAAAAATGGTTGAAAAATATCCACTGTTTGATGGAACCACAAAGATATTAAATGTGATCAACTTGGTTTGTAAGTCAGCACAACGTTATTTCAAAACTAAATGAGAAATACTTGATCATGAAACCAACTTTGGATTTCAGAACAGAGAATAATACAAATGGAATTATGGAAGTCATTAACAGCAACATTGTAAATTTGTGATAGAGATGCACAAGGCATGCTTTCCTTTAGAGAAAATTCTTTGGAATGTCATTTAACTAATAAAACCCAAAACTTGACTGATGCCCCAAAGTTTCAGAATTTTAAGAAACTGTTGGTAAAAGAAGATAGGCACTTCTTCATGATGGGTTTGGTAACACTTCAGTTGCCAAGAATCTCGAGGAAATTAAAAGAAAATTTTAGATTCTTGCAACACAATTATATTCATGAATGGACTAAACATATATGGAGTACCAGCCAGTGTTCAGCTCATTAATTCTTTATGTCATTCTTGGATAAGTAATGAAATATACTATAATGAGTATTTAATAAACCAGGTCTAGTACACTAAAACATCGCACTAACAAGCCTGAGGTTGTGGGTTCATGTTTAAAAGTGACTGCTTTGTGCAAAATAATGCCAAACATAATACACTAAAAGGTTTCATTGAAAGAGTTCTATGGGATTGCTAACACATTTCCCTGGATCCGATGGCAGAGATTAACCTGATGATGATACGCATCCCCTAACTTGATAAAGCTCAGTCACATATGGCATATATATTTCTGTCGCTACATAATTTATTGTAGCAGTGACACACATCATGGATAAATTTCATGATTTGAATCTTGAATGATACGTGGCTCTCTCTCTCATAGGCCAAATTTCCTATATATATATGGTAATATGAGCGATTTTAGGCTATTTTCATGTAAATAAAATTCTCATCTTCTAAAATAGTCTAAAACATAGTGAATTGTTATAAATGAAATCAGATTAAAAAAGTGGACAAATGAATGATTCAATACAAATAAAGAATAAAAAGATTCATAATATCGTTTAATTAAACTTTGTTTTCATAATAAAATTTAATTTAATGGTTTTTTTTTTTTCCTTCTCTTGTGATCGAATTTGAATCACAGGGAATGAAACTAAAGTTTTTCAATTAACATCACGGAAACCATTAGCGGAGAAGTTTATTGCAAAGAAAAGATTGATTTTCATTCCCAAAATTTGATAGCATGGTTATATTCATGGAATAATAATCCTTTCTCTAAGTAAAAACCCTTCTTCACATCTACTCATCTCTATATCTTCTTATACATAAATGTATCATATTCTATTCCTCCAGACATATAGAGAGATGCATTCCCTAAATAAATCTGTATCTACTCTCTCTTCAAAGAAGGAATAAAAACTTTCCAAATAAAAAAGAGAAGTATAAATAAAAAAGAAAAAACATGGCAAATAGAATGCTGCCACATTTTTCATGATGTTTATCATTTTCCTATTTATTATCTGCACCTTGTTTTAGAATGTTTTGAGTTTCAATTAGAATCATGATAGTAGTTTGAATCAAGAGTGAAGAAGTGAACATTTTAGTTTAGAAGTTTAGTTGGACATACATTTATCGATGATAACGAATTGCTAGTACTTTCACCTCAGACTTGATCAAAGATAACAACAGAGCAGCAAAGGGAACACAATATTGAGAAGAGCTAAACAGTGACGCACTTGGTAACCTAGCAATTTCATGAAATCAAGCTACTATTCATCAATGTTTCCTTTTCTGAAGCACTAAAATAGAATTAAGATTTCAATAAAATCAGTTTCATTACTTTATTGATTCCCCAAAATGTCAGGGGTTTAAGTGATCTATGGAAACACACAATTTACAACAAGGACTCACCTCTACATAAAGCTTAACGCAAAAACACTATAATTGATTTCTACACAGGACAGGAGATTTCCAGGAAATTGCCGAAAAAGGCAGTACCAAGTAAGCCATCCATTCCAAGCATCATGCCGAGTGCCAACCCAATTCTTAGATTTCTAGATAGCGCTCAGCAGAATTGTACTCCACACCTTTACCTGCAAGCTCATTATGTATGTAGTCAATCTTTTGTTTGGGCCACAACAATCACCACCAGCACTGACAGACAAAACTCTTTGACAAATTAAGAAGGCTCCATGGAAGAAAAGTCAGCCACTGGTCAAACTACTACTCAAAGTAGCAACCTCTAAGAAAGCCAGCCATTATTGCTGCTCAGAACTACAACTTAATTACACACGTACCGTAGAAGTCCAAGGAAATGAAGGTTACAGAATTGACACTACTCAACCCAACCCACCAATGCAATGCTAATAAATTAATAATCATTAAGACAAACATAACTGAATCGGGCGGCAACAGGATGACGAAGATGCCACCATCCATCGAAAGAGAAAATTTGCAGTTCCATAAAAACCCAATACCAATTTAATTCTCTCTCTAAGTAAGACTCCTCACCACAACTAAAACGACCACAAGAATATAAAACAAGTTATACATTCACAAGACGGAGCGATAATAAGCTGAATTGACAAGAAGAAGAAGAAGAAGGTGAGAAAGCAACAGAAGAGAAAAGTTACCCAAATTCAATCATCCCCGGTTGGAAATAAAGTAAGCACTTTCCTCCCATTTGCTGCTGTTGCCGATTCTAAGTCCTCTACATAATTATTATGCAGTGGTGCTCCCATTCGATGAACCTGCTGCGACTGCCTCGTCAGAAATGGATGCTCAAACTGCCCATTTGGTGGGGACCCAAAATGCCCCACCTGACGATACTGCATCTGCGGATGTCCAGCCACAGCCGCCGCCGCCGCCATCTGCTGATGGTGGTGCTGCAACGTCGCCACAGGCACAAACGGCAAGAAATGCTCTGAATTGGGGCGACCCGGATGCAAGAAATGAGCGGGCACCGGCGAGCTGGCGAACAAATGATCGGTGGCGGGATCGGCTGGGGGCCCCAATCCCCCACCGGCACCTCCGCCACCGCCGGAGAGGCCCTGCATACGCTTCAAGTAAAGGCGGTATTTCTGGAGATGACTGGCCACGTTCTCGCGAGTTAAGCCATCTACACTCATGAGCTGCATTATGGTCTTGGGGACGGCGTTCTTGATCCCCAAGTGGGCTACAGCGTCAACGAACCTCTTGTGGAGTTGGGGCGTCCACACGAGGCGGGGCCGCTTGAGGGTGCGTGCGGGCTCATCAGCGCCAGCACCCAAATCGGTGGAATCGAATTCGGCGGAGGAGTTGGGTTGGGAAGAGGGGGGCTGAGGCGGTGGTGGTGGTGGTGGTGGAGTGTTGGGAATATCAAAAGCGATGGCGAGATCAGGGGAAATTAGGGTCTGGGTCAACGGCATCAGCTCTTCGGGGGATGGGAGTTGTTCTTCCCATCTTGAGAACCAATTGGAGTCCTCGTCTTCCCTCATTCTTTTCTCGATCAACACTAACAACTTGTTTGTTTCTTTCTTTGGGTTGGGTAGTAATTTTGGCCTTTCGAGATTTATTTGTGGGGTTTGTAATTGATAAACAGAATCAATAACCAGAAGCAAAGACTACATAGATAGATATATACAAGTCAATCAGGAAAGGAGGGTCAATGGTGGATCAGGATGGGAGAAAAAAATCCCAAGGCTAGAATTGGTAAGATGGATTTATTTCTCTTTCTAACTTTAAGAAGATTGATTTGATTGTGTAGAGAGAGAGATTGAATGTGTAGAAGGAGGAACGAATATTGGGGGGCGGTTTTGCTGGCTTGGGGATGGTGGTGGAGGGGGAGGGGTGTTCGAGGTGGATCTTGTTTTCTTCTTCTTTTGCAGCTTTTGTTATGGTTACTGTTGTTGCTGATTGCTACTACTCAAATGGAGTAGTTATATATATATATATATATATATATATCTATATGTATAAGTATATAATAATAGGATAAATTGCATTGACTGGGTGATGAGCGTCTATGATTTTTTTAACAATCACGCCATGTCATTTTTGTCATTAGTTATTTAATTTAATTAATATACAAAATATCAGTCCTGTAAATTAATGAAACTATCTCATCATTAAGACTTTCTCCCTCTATCTTACGGATCTTGGACATGGCTAATTTTTTTATTTTGATGGTGGGTTTGGGCTGGCGATAACTCATTATTTTATTTTTATGGTGGTTGTTGTGGGTCTAAGTCACCGGGTGTTTCGAAATTTTTATTTTTACTTTTTTATTGTGGTGGTGGTTCTGGTAGCGTCTACGTCGACTTTGAAGTTCTGGTACTTCCATGGAAGTTAGTAAATTATCCGTCTCCCTTTGGATGCAATAACCACATACGGAGAGAAATGTTGCCTAATTAGGTGTGTTGGTGGTGTTATCTTAGTGTGGTGGTGGTAGTGGTGGCGGTAGTGGTGGCGACAACATTTGGGACGTATAAGTATGGGTTGGTCATGGTTGTTTTCAATTTATTTTTTTTATTTTTTTATTATTTTTTTTCTACTATGGTGTTTTGGCATTGTTGTGGTGGTTTTGGTGATGTTTGGGTGTGGTGGTAGTGGTTATGGTGGTGTACAGTTATCTCGCTATTTATAAAAAAATTATTATTTTTTTCTTTATTTTATTTTTATATTGTGGTGGTGGTTATGGTGATATAAGTATTATTATATATAAATTATATCTATATGTACAGAAGAAATGATGGACTTAGTTTGGTCTATTAAATTTTATTAGGAGGTTAAATTTGTAATTTTATGATTTAAAATGGAATTGTTGACAAGTCAACGGGTTAAAATGTAATTTTATATGGTTTTAGAGGTTTGGAGGGGGTGTCAATGCACATTTTTGAAACCACATGAGGTGTTAATGTAAAAAAAGCCATTGACCGACCGTCGAGTGGTGTTAACCAAAATCTGAGATGGTGTCAATGCAATTTATCCTAAAAATAATAATTCAATATTGAGGCATTTATCATGATTGTCAGTCTTTAGAAGATTTTACTATATTATTAAAAGGTTAAAATGTTACACCTAAAGTTTTTGAAGTTTTGTCAAATTAGGCATAGATGAAGATATTTGAGACTTATTATTTTGATATCCCCTGATGTTTGGGGCATGTGATCAAGGACACCCTTCCTATTTTCTATCATAACCATGTTGCCCTTCTCTTATATGAAAAGACGAAAATAACCTTAGCGTTGTTATAATAATAATAAAAAAACCACCAGAATGTCATATCTCTTATGCTACGTTTGGTGTGAAGGAATAGAATGGAATGGAATGCCCATTCCAGCTATTTCTTTATTTGGTGTGCAAGAATGGAATGGAATGGCCATTCCATTGGAATGAAAATCCATTCCTGGGAATGAAAATCCATTCCACTACTAAACCTA
>JAOTQH010164417.1:0-15046 GCA_025631255.1 Cornus kousa
ATGCTTTTTAATTAATTTTATTTTACTTTCCTAAAATTACACTTGGTACCAAATTGTTATTACACGTAATTACTTTTATGACCCAATTAAATGTAATAATTATATTTTAGCCCCAAAAGGACTATTTTACCCCGAATATCAATTTAATTATTACGTGATGCAAGTCAATGACCGTTATACCCTTGAATCTCAATTTATTATATTGTGGTAAATTACCATTTTACCCTTTTTGGGATTTATTACTTAAATTTGACGAAAAATTATCGTATTGCCCTCGGATGTTTTTGGGTTAGGTTAGGACCCATTTAATGATCCGGATCCAAGCGAATTTGGGTCGTTACACACTCTACCAAGATTCAATCCGCTAAATACCTCTAACTTTGCAATTTCACTTCTAATAGCTCTCGACTTCAGATTTATGTCTTGAACCTTGTAGAAGGATTACTGGTAGATCAACAACACTCTGCAAAAGCCTTGATCCCTTCAAAGTGTGATCAGAAATCTTCTTCGAATTTGAATTTGTTGTAGAAGAAATAAATCATGCTTCTCGAAATTTCTGAATCTTCAATTAAGTTCCAATTCCAATGAGATAGAAACAACACTTTTAAATCATTATTGTGTATATTTGTGTGCTCTCAAAACAAAATAAAAAAAATCAGGTTTGATTTTCTGAATAATATCTCTCAAAAAGACTCAAAATAATGAATTTCTATTTCCAAAAGTCATACTTAATTTTTAGCAAAAGAGAGATTATATAGAATTTTGGAAGACCTAAAAATACTTGGAAAACAAGCCAATTTCGTGCACAATCAATATAGAAGTCTACCCAAAATAGGAATCAAAACAGATCAGAAAACAAAGTTACCAAAAAAGTCTGAAGGACTTGAACCGGTTCAAGTGGGGCTGAACTGATTCAAGTTGGCTAGTAGAAAATTTAAGAAATCAATGTAGAAACTTGAATCGATTCAAGTGGGGCTGTACCAGTTCAAGTTGGCTAGACTTGAACATCTTAAAAAGCCTTTAAGAGTTGAACCGGTTCAAGACACACAATCACATACCATACTAAGGCGTTGTTCTCATCATCGAGTGTATCAAAGCATGAGCACGATCACTTCTTCAATGTCGTCAATTTCGCTTCCGATCTTGAGTCTTGACAAAGCGAACAAATTAAAATCTACAACTCGATCGAACTTATTTTGACAACGAAATTAGCTAAAATACAAATTTATATTTCACATTGTCTATGACCACTTTTGTAAGGTGCAATGTATTGCAATATGTGTGATTTGAAGTGGTTCATTCGACCATTTAATTATAGGGAAATGTTCATGGATTCTCATAAGAGAGCCTAAACTATGAAATTTTCATTTTTAGTAACATTTTGATGAGATTTGAGCCAGCAAATAGTCAATTTAATGACGGAATTGATTGTGTCCCTTATAAAACCTAATTTATATATTTTTTTGGGTTCTCAGAGCAAGGTGGATAAACAAGATCCGAGAACTGGACACAAATCTCTAGTAGTAGAGAATGATTTCACACTTCGATCTATATTGAAGAATTTCAGAACCATGTCATGTCTTGCTCTATACTAAAATAATTGAGGCACACACCATCCCATCAAATATATGTATAGATTAAAGAACTAATTACATATGTACAAAAAATATATATATATTGAATTGTTTACCATATAACATTATTAAATTATATGAATTCGAAGCGTATAAGGGAAAAAATTAAAATAGAACTTTTACTTACCTAAAAAAATCAAAAGGGAAAAAAATTTTAATGAATGACTAGCTTATAAAGCATACTAGTCAACAACAAAAAATTAAATTGGGTTGGGACTAACAATAGGGAACTTAAAGAAAAACAAGAAAAATGAATGTGAAAAGACAGGGCAAACCCTACCTCAACACCCTTGGTCAATCGAAATTTAATAATATTTTGGAAAGCATACACCAAAATATCCGAAATAATACATTTCACTAACTCCGATGGCTACCTAAATCAATGAAGAGCTATATTTTCTTATCCATGTAAGAGACTTTTTTTTTTTTTTCTTTCTTTTATCAATAAAGGATAAGATGGGAAGGGAAATTTCCTCCCTAAAATTTTTTCCTTTTATCTTTACTTTTCTAAAAAATAAAGCAATTTTTTTTTTATAATAATAATAATAATAATAAAGAATGGTTTGGACATCCGATTGCACTGAAGCTGAAAATGTTGAAAAATGCCCGAAAACTAAAATAAAGCACTTTGGAACCTATCTAGATGCACATTATCTCATCCCATGACTCAAGATCATAGTCCAAACCATATTTATGTAGCATTGTTTTATTGTTCCAATTTATACAAACAACACAATGTTCTATGCAGGAATACTACCATCGATCTTTTTAATTCTCTACTTGTGTATTTGTCCATCTTTCTTATGAAATAAAAAATAGTAATTGATTCGGTAGGTAGCTGAATTTGTAAACGATGAGATTCTCATTAGCACATGGTGGACTTTTGTGACCCCAATAAAACAATAAAATGCCTAAAAATGACCTAAAACTCTAAAAAGTTGCAATTTTCCAATATTGCCTCCCCTCAGCCCACCCTTTTCTTTTGTATAGGCTATATACCTCACTCTTTTTTATCACTCTTCATTCCAGCACCTCTCTCTCTCTCTCTCTCTCTCTAAACATGGCCTTAAAGCTCAACCAAGTCCTCTCTACCATCCTCTTACTCTCAACAGCTCTCAATTTTCCGGCAACGACGAATTCACAGACGGAGTGCCCATATCCATGCTACCCGCCGCCAACAGGCACCGGAAATACTCCGCCGGCAATTACAACACCACCCTCCCAAACAGGGTCTTACCCACCTCCGGCTTTCTACCCTCCTCCGACCGGGAATTTACCGTATTACCCTCCACCACCTTATTTTATTAATGGGGGTGGGGGTGGGGGTGGGGGTGGGGTTGGAGGTGGAGGCGCAGTACCTCCTCCTCCTGAGCCCATCGTACCATGGTTTCCATACTACTACAGGAAGCCTCCTCACCAGGATCAGTCTTCATCAAGCTTTCTCCGAGGATCAACGGCTGTGATTGCATCAACTACTCTTCTTGTTTTTTATCTTATTTTTTTCTTTTTCTAAATAGAGTGCAAATTTTGGTATCATTAGTGTGTCATGTATATGAAATTGGAATATTTATTACTATTAGGAATCACTAATATATTTTGCTGTTACCTGATATGTTATATATATTTACATATATAACGAGTGCTATGTTGTCTTTTTTGCATAAAGGTCAAATAAATGATGGTTGAAGTTTGTTGAAGATGATAATGGTCCAAATAGTTTGACGTTTTCATTTATTAATGCAGTTATATAATATAATATATTAATATTTTATAATATAATTAATATAGAGAAATATATGTGTGTAGATGTATATGCCTTGATATTTTGATTTGAATTTTCTTATCATTTTGGTTACATCACCTGTTTGGATGATTACAAAATGGATGAAGATGATGTTTGCAAGTGGTCTCTTGGAAACTTTTGATTCCAAACAATTTTTATTATTTGATTTTTATTTTTCGTAGCAAAAAAAGAACTTTTTGCAATGCTATAATGTAGTTTAGTCAGAAATGGCATGACACTAGTATAAAAATGAAGTAACACCAACACCATGAAAATGGTAATCTTTACTACCATGGCCCAAGGGCATTACCGGCCACCACGCCTTTTATTTAATTAGATTCTTATTTTCTTTATCTTTATTAGTCCACACACCATACAGAATATGAGAGTTGACACATCCGAGTAAATTTATGTGATTGAAAAATAACGTGATCGATCATAGTCATAAAAATATTATCTCTTGCTCACATAAAATAACACAGACACACATATATAAAAGAATAATAATATAAAGTATGATAGTTAACACATATAATTAAATTTATATAAATAAAGGATAATGTCATGATAACATCAACATATTATTACGAAGATATTATTCTTCACTCATATAAAACATTTTTTTTTTTTTAATCTGGCAAGAAGAACCGCCATATGGGAACTACAAGAACAAGGAACCACTGATAAAACATCAAAACAATAGCATCACCAAAACAAAAATAGCCTTCCAGGACATGATTAAGATATATCCTACTTTCAAAATACTTATAATTATTCATATATATATATATACACACACACACACATATATAAAACCCTCTGTCCATTGTCTTATCTAAAACCTGTTTTTTTTTTTTAGATGGTTTTTCCTTTCCAAGTAAAATATCTTTATTTTTAGTTGCCAAATATATTATAAAATAAAATGCACCAAACTTTAGACAGCTTTACCAATAGGCATAAAGACTAAAGACCCTCAGAATGTTACGTTAAATGATTATTTCTTGATGATTACTGGCTAACCCATTGAGAAAAACGGAAAGTGCAACCACCAAATCTACCAAACAGTTCTTGGTTATTGATGAATGATGGCAAATATCACATAGTAATTTTGGAATGAAAAAAAGAAAAAAGAAAAGAAGAAGCATGCGCAATTTTATCAAAATTTGATGAAAAGGATACTTCAAAAAGTTTAGGCCATGTATAATTATTACTAGTTTTGTTCTAATATAGGAAAACAAAATTGGTAAATGTGGTGCACCTTGTTTTGGAGCTATAGGTTTCTGTGTCACTGGCAACTCAACCAATCTTGGGTCCCAATTGATAGCCATTGGATGGTCTTTAATTACACACAGATACAATCGATAACTAATTTTTCATAACCAAAAATAAAAAACTCTAAACTTGTTGACACACAACAATAAATAAAGAGAGGGTTGTTTTGGGGAACACAGACACATGTGGTGCATAGTTGTCGTTAGCTCGTGTCGTTAAGTTGGATTAAGTCTCATAACGAGCACAACCCTTGTATTTAGTAGCCATCATTGAGTTTAAAATCCTGAAAAGACTGCTAGTGATAAACGGGAAGAAGGTGACGTGCTTACAATTCAATGCAAAAACACATCAAAACCTAACATTAGCAGTAGTATAAAATTTCAAGAATGTTAAGGCCCCATCTATGAGCACAAAAAAAACATTAATTTTTCCCAGATGAAACAAACAGAAACTCTTAATTGCTTTTGGTAGATGCTACACAGACATTAGGTAACCATTTACGTAGATATAAATGCATTCCTCATGTGAGACATGGTAAATAAATAAATATATATATATATATATATATATATATATATCTAAGGATTGCTTTGTTGCAAATTATTTATGCTATGTTTAGGAGTATCGAATCCATTTGAACTAAATTTCCTCTATTTCCAATTCCAACGCGTCAATTCGATGTTCTCAAATACAACATTAGAGAATTCCACCAACAATGCGTGGTTTAAATCAAGTGACATGAGCATGTAGTTGAATGCACTAGATTTCTGTTGACATTTTAAATACATCAACCAACTAAATCTGCCTTTTCAATTTGCCAAACCCTGGACAAAACACAACATTGTGCCTGAAAATATGGTTTATTTATCATATATTCATATGGATATATTTCAGAAACATCAAACTGCTCAAAATGTTTGATACAGATCATGCATGGATAAATACAGATCAACTGAAACAACTGAATTTCCACAATTTTCCATGAGAGACTAGCAATTGCAAGAACTCGTAAAATCAGAGCCAACATTATTATCTATATAATCATAAATTACATCACCCAGCTCACGCTGTATATATGAGAATGAAGAAAAAGAGTGGAAATTGTGGAAGCATGTGCCAACTTTTTAGTATTTGATCGTGAAGATTTGTAATCCGAAACACATTCCCATGAAGATTTTCACCGAACATTATTAGTATCAGCCACTTTTTCTAATCAGCATATTGATGCACTTCTTTTATGAACTCATGGATGTGTTTCGAGATAGCTTTACTCTAAAGGAGCTATGGATGAATGGAAAATGGAAATGCACATGATCAAGAGGCAACACCAACGGCTAGATGACCAGTTCCTGAACCACTGCCAGCACCAATACCTTTCATCATATCCTCCCTCGTCTTCCCGTTGCTACTTCTCCAGCTCCCATTTTTCGCTTTACCTCAACTTTCTGGCCTTTTGTCACCCTGCTACCACCGGAAACTCGGTGTTTCTGCAGATTCATATCCTTATCTCTCTCTTGGTCTTTCTTCTGAGTCACCTCACTAATTATTTTAGCTTTTGGATGCTGGCTTCTGTTTGTTGATGAATGCAGAAAGATTCCACCGGTTTCAGAGGGCACAATTGTAGGGCAGTTGGTTTCTCCTGAGGCTTGAGGTGGATCATTTGACTTTACAGGTTTGCCAACAGAAAAGACTTTCTGCTTTCCTCCCTTTGCATAGGATGAAAATTTCACAGCATCTTTACCTCCTGAACTCAATGACTGACTTCGTAGTTTTATTGGTCTAGTGTTATTTGATACAGTCTGGGACAAAAATTGAAGCAGCTCCACTTATTACCAACTTTTAAGTCAAAGATATGTAATTGATAGGTTAACTGATTAAACAGAAAATATAGAGAAATTTAACCATTCTTCATAAGCAGAAAAATTTGAAAACCAACAATGTCATGCTGAGGCAAAGGGATGTTGCACAACTCTGAAAGAGGTTTAAAATAAAATAAAACAAAGTAAAAACGAGGCTTAAGCATCGGGGGTTTAAATTAATTTTAGTTTACAGCCTTATGTATATTAATTGGCAGTCTCTGGATGTGTTATCACCCTTTAGAACAGCCGTTTCAGAAGAAAAAAAGGTTTAATAAAATATTTGTCGGATGAAAAAACAGCTCAGCATTTGAAAATCATATCTAGAGGAGCACTTTGACACCATACTTGATATATGAGAGCCCAAGTTTTTGTAAGGCTTGATTATGTTAGAGGAAGGTGTTAGGGACACCTATAAAAGGGCTGAAAGACTGAGTAAAGCAGACTTGTTCACGTACCTTCTTCTTATCCGATCCACTTTTTACAGCTTCATGATAAAAAGAAGGCATAGGTTTTGCTTTAAAGTTGAGGCTTTTTCGAAATTGTTTAACCTCAGCTTCTGTCTTCTCCTGCAAATACAGTAATTGATCCACCTTAGATTCTGCACTATTCTTAATAAAAATGAACAATGACACGGATTATTTAAAGAACATGTATTCTAGATATGAATCATATGATTGAGAACATAATACAATCTACCTTGTTTGGTTATATCTCATGGTAGTTTTTCCAGCTATACTTAAAAATAAGATGCAGATATCAGAATATGTTTCCATGCAGTATATCAAGGATTAGCATCTAAATAGTTTGACAAGGATAAAAAATGAGCTTTTCTAAGGTTTATCAAGTTATCTTTTAGTAATGGCATTAGTCCACTTACCAGTGCTTTTGCTTGCATTTGATTAATCTCGGCCTCCTTAGCATGCATTTTCTCTTCCAGCTTTGTATAAAACTGAAAGAGATGGGGAACAACAATAAATAAATAAATAAGCCATAATCAACTTTTTTATTTTATTTTTTTGAAAAGAAAGTTCAATTAACATGCTTTCTTGCCTGTCTCCTCCTTTCAGCTCGTTCTTCACATTTGAAATTGAAACCTGCAGCACTCTTCTTGATGCCTGGTTTAATTGAAGTTGGACTCTGCTTAGGCCTACATTACAGTAGTTCAATATCAGTACTCAGGAAGTCCAACGCATCTATATGAAGCATTCTTTTATAATGTTTCTTACAAACCTGTTTGCAGATTGATCTTCCCTTGGAACAACCATCTCTGGTGCAGTATACTGATATTCACTGGTACAATGCCCGAAATAAATGTCATTGAGGTAATCACTAAGGAAGATATATTTTGCCATTCGCTGAAACCAGAAAGAAATATATACCCTTTTCTGTCATGATATGCTTTAGCCTTGGATCTTTCAGAGTCCTATACAAAAAAGAACAAATAGTAATCATGATGGAAGAACAAAATAAAAGACAATAATGCACTACTAACATATTAAAACATTAAGTATGTTAATACCCTTGTCTGATCACAGTTTAATATTTCAATAGTATTTGTAAATTGTACATCATAAACCAAAACTTGCCTCTGGCTTTGAAGTCCTGCATATCGAACGTATGGTTGGCTGAGCAGTATGTGACGAATGCTTGTCCGCTTTTGTTCTCAGTGAACCTTCTCTTTCCCCTCTACTAATTTTCTTTGCAGAGTCATTATGTGATTCACTTGTAACATTTCTCTGAATTTGAGTAACACAAACTTTAGATTTTAATCTAGGATTTATAAGTTTGGTTTCTGATACAGCCCTTCCCTAGAGTCAGGACCTCGAGAAGTGTAAGCTGGGGAGAAAAAACAATGGGACCAAAATCTAACTTCCAATTCAGATAAAAAAAATAATAATAATAAAATAAAAATAAAAAATAATATAATAATAATAATTATTATTATTATTATGCATAATACACTTTTGAAAGCTAGAAATAACTTAAGTCATAAATGCATCCCTACATATTTCCTTCTCATAATCATTCTTATACGTTATATGGCCATACAGCTGCTGTTCTTCACCAATAAAAGAACTATATAATGAGAAAATATATTACATATAACAAGTTAACTTATGGTTAAAACTCACCTTGGTGGATGGATCCTGTTGATGTTCAGGACTAGAACTATAATATTTCTCAGCAGTGTGACTTTTAGGGGATGAATCAACTCCTTTAGATGTCACAAGCACTCCAGCTTCATAATTAAAATTTTCTTGTATCTCGGTTCCTGTTTTAGCATCAACTAAAAGTGAAGTTCCCGTTTCAATTTGATTTGTTTCCTCAGCCATGACATGCCCAGGAACACTGTCCACAACAGCATCAGCGATATTGATAGGAGGTTCAATTATAGGTTCTGAATGTGAAGCTTCCATATCTTCTCTTTCACAATCCATCATCTTACACTCTCTGTTATCTTCCGAACCATCAGGACTCTCATCGAAGTGTGTAAAACAGCTATCCTCATTGACATACTCAAATTCTTCTCTGTAACCCACACTCTCTGATAAGTCATTTTCACTAGTTTCGTATTCTGTTCCATTTTGGCATTCAGATGAACTATGGCTCAGAAGGGCTTTCTTTCTGAAATGAGCTTCAAAATAAGCCTTCTTCTCAGTCACTGAGCCTGGTTTTTTGTACTTCTCAACCTCTTCAAGATACCTATTGTGTGAGAAAGATGACCTCCTTTCCCAAGATAAGGATTCGGCTTCAAACCGTCCAAATGAGATAGAACCGGAGTGTAAAGAATCGGGCTGCCATGTTAAGAAAATGGACGTCAAAACGGCAATAAGAGGACAAGTAAGCCATAGAATTAAAAGGATAGAGAGTTTCAATTCATTACAGCTTCGTAATGTAGCAAAATATGAAAGAAAATCAGAAAAATATCAATCATTGTGTATGTTCAAGTTTTTATTTAAAGTAAGTCATCGTCTTTTGTTAGAGTTTTGCAGGTATTCCAAAATTTCAGGAATTTAGACCCTACTTTTCCATTATCTTCATGATGCCCAACTTAAAAAGTACAATCATATGTCAGCGGTTGTTAACAACAATAATGCCTATGGTGTATAATGTAAAACTATTAGTAAATATACCAAATAACCCCAAAATGGTAACATATAAATCATCCTCTCTATTATCCAATGCTTCTTCAACACTCAAATTCATTCAATATATTCTCAGGCCTAAATATACTGTTATGGTGTGAGCATAAATGGACATGAAAAATATAAAGTAGCAATGCAGCTATGCTAAATGTAGGCCGTTGTAATAATTCACAATTGGTCTTTTCATCTCATAATCTACAAAGTCTTCACAGACATCAGCTTTTGTATATGGTGGAATTACTCCATGTTATGATCACCATGGATAAGGAAATTGTTAGTATACATTCAGGAAGAAGAAAAAAAAATTGTTAATATACTGAAGTCACAATTTTAATCTCCCAAACTAAATTCAATTTAGTAAAGCTTTTTCCCATCTATTTTGCATCAACCACATAAATCTTGTTTCAGCAATCTGCTCTATCTAACGGTATAATCTCAATCAAACCACATGCTTCATGTATGTATACTTAATATCTAACCCCATCTTAGTTTTGATATTCTCCTTCCTCTAGCTTTATTAGCTTTACCTCAATGTTGATCACATCACATTTCTAGCTGGTGTAGTTATTGGTATTCGCTGCACATAGTTGACCAAACCATCTTAATCAACTTTTTCTCATTATATATCCAACAAACTACACTTCAATCATCTCACAACTATGCTCATTTCTAATTTTATCAATTCTTTTTTTCAGACATCCATTTCATTAATCGCATTTCATTAGCACTCATTTCCTTAACACGCTTTTTAACTGCTCAAATTTCAATGTGATAAAGTATGGTTGACCTATAACTGTTTTATAGAATTTACTTTTCATCTTTTTAAGGTCTACTCGAGCATACTATGCTAGAAGTACTCATCAATTCAACCCATCCTACTTTTCTTCTATGATTACAATCATCTTTTTAACTTCTCACCCTTTCTAAAGAATTGAGACCAGTTGACCAAAGTGTTCATGTTTTTTTCTTTTCTTTTTTGTTAAATCAAAATGTTCATTTTTTGATATCTCTTGATCCTCAATTTTCACTACATTCCCATTCGTATTCTTAATTTTGCTGAAGTTACATCACATATAGCTCTTGCCTATTCTCTGGTTTCATCATTTAAAACAATATAATCAGTAAACGGTAAACACCACATGAAAATCAGTGCAGACCCATGGAATGTCATGAACAAATAACAAATGATTACATTCCAGTTACAACAGAAGACAGGGCAGATCCATACAAATAGTAAGAAGAATTGTGTGTGTATGTAACACACACATGGAAGTCATCACTTAATACCACAAACATCAAATTCAATCCAATATAACAACAGAACATAATCAAAACACACAATAAAACCATCATTTGAAGAGATAAAAGGCAGTAAAATTGATCTACGATGACACTTCAAACTAAAATGGGTAAATGAAGTATTCAAATGCAAAATCCACAAAGGGCATGTTCCAATTACAAATATGCAGATCCTTCGTCATTTTGAGATCATAGTAAATTCCATAAAACTAAATACAATACCTGAAAACCAAGGCTAAAAGGCTCTTCAACTTCACCCGCCATTACCAGCCAATTCAAACATCAATTCCACATTTCCTGACAATCTGTAATTACAAAAACACCAAATCAACATTTCTACTTGGTGAACCTTTCACAACACAAATCAACACCAACAATCACAAACCGAAATACCCAAATTCAAGCAGATCAAACTACAAAAGATTATGACAATTTAGCATATTTACAGCCCCATTATAGCATCCATCACATACCCGTGATACAAACCGTCAGTATAGAAAGAGAGTTTTTAGAGCTAGAAAATTACAAGATTCTGAGACCGGATGAGAGAGAGTATGATTTAGAGGAATCTTAAGCAAGAGTGTAGTAGGTGAAAGTGAAATTTAAATCACAAGGAAGAAAAACAATGGGGTTTTGGGGGATCTTTGCTTTGAAGATGAGATGATAGAGAGAGAGAACTACTACTGTGTGTGTTTTTCTGTAACTGTTAAGTTGGTGGTGATTGCAGATTGAAATCTAATCATATGCTAAAAAGGGTGTCTATCAATCATCATGTGGTGTGTCCCTCATTTTGTCTTCTTCTACTCACCACATCATGTACCCTCCCCGGTTGACCGGCGGTCCTATCTAACCATCAGACGGTTCACGCTCTGTTTGAAAAAAGGAAATTGAATAAATTTCGGTAACAAGAACCGTTAATGTATCATTACCCAAAAGCGATTTAGATTTGGAAAAATTCGACCTCCATTGGAAATATAATGAAATTATAAATGTGTGTGTACTGTGTAGAAACAAATTAGATTTGAATTGAGAATACATTTTTTGTTTTTTTTTTTTTTTTTTTACTAAGATATAAAATTAAATTTGGAAAAAAAATAATAAAATACCATCTTGGTCGTTGTTGAAAATAATAAATAAATAACTTATTTTGAAATATGATTATAGAGATATCAAATTGGAAAATGAGTAACATATAATTATATAAAAAATAAATAAATAAATAATTTGAACTTAACTAATAATAACAACAAATTATAACGTTAATTGCATTCATAATGCCTAAAATAGGGCAGAAGAGTATGCTTTTTGGAAATTTTAAAAATCATGATTTTGAACATTTGTAACATTTAGAGACGCTCCAATGGGGGTGTCGAACTGGTTTCCACGATTCAAGTACCAATTTGGCGATCCCATTACTCCAATGGGCTCGTTGAATTTTGGGTTAAAAAAAATGAATCCAAGAATAGGTTGCCAATAAATTAAAAGTTGTTAAAGACAATATTTGGCTGACATATACAATGTCTAAAATAGCATTTTAGTCCAAAAAAATTTTATTTTTCTCTTTTTTTTCCCCTTTTTGCACAATACTGAAAATAGAGTCATTAAGGCACTATTTGGGTAATAGCTATATTGACTCAAAAAAAATTAATTTTTAAATTAATTTATTTACTTGTTCCTTAAAAAATGATTTTTTTGTTAAAAAAATAAAATAAAATAAAATTGCCTTTGTTTTCATCTCTATAATAAATTTTGTTTTTATTCTATAATAAATTCATCAACCCATAATAGATGTCGTATTATTTAATTTTTTTTAAAATAATTTACTAAATTGAATTATTTGCAAATATATCCGTTTGATTGAAGAATATTGTCATTGGGAAATAGTACAACAAAAAAATTAATCATTTTTTTCCCAAAAAACGTAATAAATATTCTATTACATAATCAATCACTAGTGAAAAATCAGCCGCTAATGGTAAATCAAAATCGACTATCAGTCAACGATAGTGGACAAGGTTCAACACACTGATATTATTAAGCAAAATTATGGTAATGGCCTTAGGCAAATAGGCCGACCAATGTACAGAAAGTCTTATCCAGACACATATGACTTAATAAAATTTCCTAAAGGATACGATGTCCCTAACTTTGTGACTTTCAGTGGTGAAGGAAACCAATCAGCCGTAGAGCACATCAGTCGCTTCATAGTTCAATGTGGTGAGGTTGGTACAAATGCTTGGTTGAAGATGAGGCTTTTCCCAAACTCTTTGACAGGGGCAGCCTTCTCATGATAAATTCATCTGCTAACAAATTCCACCTTTAATTGGAAGCAGATGGAAGAAATATTACACACTCAATTTTGCCTTACGAAGCCAAAATCAGCTACAAGCGACCATCTACCATATCGGCCAAAAGGGGAGCGACTTATATTAGAAAAAAGGTAATTGATGATGACATTTTAAAATTCTCCAAAAAGTTGTCAGAAGTCACAGGTCAACAGTGATCTTTTCATAGCAAGTAGTAATGTGATTGGCCAAGCTCCCAAAGAGAAGGTTGATGAATGGAATTAGTCTAAGGTTGCTGAGAGTACATCGTCAGCCACTCCAAATGCTTAGGTTGTGGAAGAATTAAAAGAACAATTGAGAGAAACCTAATTTGCTCTCATTCAACATGGTTGCTGCCCTAAGTGGAAGGTTATTAACCAAGGTAAAATTAAATTTTTTTCATAAAATAAAAGTTCAAACTCGATTTTCTAAAAGAAGTGTTCAAGAAAGATTCAGTTCTCAACAAAGTAAAAGAATTTTAGGATCAAATCTACTAGATTACCAGAATGCTTGGTTGAGAGTAATATCTAATCCTCAGCTAGAACCATCGTTGGCTGAAAGAATTATTTTAGCTCATCGTCCTCAACCTAATTTTAGGAAAAGAAAGCGGGGATGGCAACGAAAAAAGGTTAAGTTAAAGAGAAATTTGTAGAAGAAAATAAATAGGTCATTTAATGGAAAATTTTATGTGGCACTACACGAAGAGAATTATGTTTTGTTAAGGTTCAAAAGAACAAATAAAATGGGGTGACCAACGTTGGTCACTATGAAAGAAGTCTGGTTGATGATAACTTTAGTCAGAAAGGTATTTTGGCGAAGGATAAAACTTTCTCAGCCAATTACTGAAGTTCCAAATAAAGAATCAATGAGGAGTTAAGCCATGATGGCCGCTTACATTCTGAAAGCTTACTCAATAGATAAAAAATCGGTCACAAAAGAAATACTATTCTTGGTATTTTCAGCTAATATAGCTGAAATCATTAAAGAAGATGAATATTCAGGAACTTGGGATAACGTACTTTTAGAACCTGTATGGGAGGATAAAAATTCAAGGAGATCAGCCACCAGGAAAACTCTATATTGGCAAAATATTGTTATTCCAATAGAAAAGCTAGTTAGATCGGCCCAAATGACATTACGTAACAACCTGATCCCAGCCGATCACAATCATGACTTACTAATAGAGTTGGAAAACTTCAACGGTAAGGTCCATCATGGATTTATAAATAGCCAATATTTTGAAGGGTATCAACCAGCTTTGTGGGAATAATGGAAGAATCGGGATCAACCTGTTTTGGTTGATGCAAAATAAAGACCAACTCAGAGGTGGTCCGGAAGAAATAAAGTTTAGAAGCTCGTTGGCTGCCATCTTATTCCATGTGATTAATCAGTCATAGTCCGAAAATTTCACTTTCAATACACTTTAAAATTCTAAAAATCTTATCGGCTTGGGTGACCAATAAGACATTTGAAATTTGGGGAGCATTTGTGGCACCAAAACTTGGTAGCCATCTTAACAATGATGTTGCCAATTTAAATAGCAACAAGTGGCCTTGACATGGCGCCAAAAGAGGACCACTTTGGAGACAATGTGAAAATAAAATTGTGTCACGTATGATTATTATAATTTTGGAGATATGGCTGCCAAGTTTGTAAAGGGGTTGCTATAATTAAGGAAAGTAAGTCTTGAAAAATTCAAAAAGATTTTCCAACGTGTACAAGGAAAGGG
>JAOTQH010164743.1:0-15045 GCA_025631255.1 Cornus kousa
TAAGATACAAAACATTCACCACGTGCAACGCACGTGCCTTTTCCTAGTATATATATATATATATATATATATATATATATATATATAAATCATCCTTTCAATTTTGTGAACTATATTGTTCAATTAAGTTGTGGCTCAACGGGTTATAAGAAGTCTAATCTCAAACATTTATGATATCACACACTTTTTTTTTTCACGGTTAGTTTTTAATTACTCAAATTTGACACTGGGATCCATGTGTGTTAATCAATATCCATTTGATCGATGATTTTTGGATGATTATTTGAGGTCACATTATGGAATTTTTCAGTAGTAATTGTAATTTGGTAGGATTTGGAGAAAATGGTTTATATAGAATAAATTAAAGAACACAAACTATCAAATCCAAATCTAGAATAAAAAAATAAAAAATAAAAAAATAAAAGAAATAAGTACCTAGTAAACACAAGCCATTAACCCTAAATCTAGAACAACGTTTGATAATACAATATTAAGCTGTCCATGAAAAGCATAACACAAACTCGTGAAAGTTCACCAAAATAAAGTAATACTACTAAGTCCCCATATAAGCCGTCAACATTAATTAAGCTTTATAGCATCCATATCCATAATCCATAATTAATATATATAAATTTTTAAGCCAAATAAAAAGATATACCACTAGTCTCATGCAAATTAGCAACCTTAATTTGTGCTTGCAAGTAACCTTTAACACAACCAAGCACCATTTTTTGCCCGTAGAACCTTCCATAGAGCCATTTTATCATCTTCATTATATTTTGACATTATAATCTCTCCTTACATTTCCGGCAAAAATTATCCGTGTCCCACTCTCGGTAAATTCCCCTCCCTCGCCTGAAAAGGAAATACAGATTTTTTGGGGTTAAAAGAATCCTATGTATATATTGAATCAATCAGACCATAACCATAACAGCAATCTAGACATAACTTAATTGTATTGACATTTTAGCAGCAATAAAAATAAAAATAAAAATAAAAATAAAAATCATTTCCACTCCAATTTATGGTCAAACATGCAGAGAGAATCAAAAGATTTATAATAATATATATATATATATATATATCTACACAAACTACTCAAGAAAAAAAATTTAAAATTAATTTGTGAATTGATTTATTTAAACCTTAAAATTACCGTTTTAACCTTTGCAATAGCTTATAGCGATCCAAAATTATTGTCGCTATAAGCTATTTTATTGTGACAAAATCAAATGTCCTGCGACAAGTACAATACTATAATTTTGTTTTCATCTATTTAAAGCATGAAATTTGGAACTTGTAACTTAAATTAAAATATAAACTAAACAATCTAAACTAAGATCCAAGCATCCCACTCAAAATCAATATATTTGATAATATTTAAATATTAAAATGTGCAAATAATCCAAAATCTAAAATGATAATTTTAGTACACTTTGTGAATGATCAACAATATAAAGAAAAACTTGAGATCAAAGAAGAAGAATCAAGTCTCAACTCTTAAGGGGTTTAGAGGATTGTGCAGTTTAACCACCTCATTTTCTCAAAAATTTGGGCTGCTTGGAATATAAGGAGATTGAACTCTCCCCTCAAACTGGTTGAGGTAAGGAATTTGATTAGAGATTCTAATCTTTGCTTGATTGTTGTTCTAGAAACTAAAGTTTGTAGCTCAAATATTGAATCAGTACATAAGAACATTGTTCCTTCATGGCACATTAAGTGCGACTATCAGTCTTTAGTCTTGGGTAGAGTTTGGCTCTTATAGAATCCTACCTTGATTACAATACTGGCTATCTCTGAATGTAGTCAAGCTCTCAACTGTTCTATGTTACTTATTGACTCTAGGGTTAGATGTTTGGCCTCTTTTATATATGTTGCTAACACTGGAGTGGATATTAGGGTTTTATGGAGGTTTCTCAGTCAACATTGCCTCTCTAATGAGCCTTGGATATTAATGGGTGATTTCAATGTACTCTTACATGTGAATGAGTCATTCGGGGTGCTCTCTGATGGACAAATGGTATGTTTGAGTTCAAAGAATTCTTGTCACACAATGGTCTTAAAGATATGAGATACTCTGGCATCTTACACACTTGGTCTAATCAAAGTTTGGGCTATGCAAACATTTCTAAAAAATTGGACAGGGTACTAGTCAATCATACATAGATGTCTTCCTTTTGTATCTCGCTCATTTCTACTCCAAGGTATCTTTGATTACTCACCAATGGTGGTGACACTTGGCTCCTTTGCTCCCAAAAGGAACATACCATTTAGATTTTTCAACTTTTGGGCCCTCAGCTCTGACTTCCTACCACTAGTTGCTCACACATGGGAGATAGAAGTTCATGGTTCTATAATGTATTCACTGGTTCAGAAACTTAGAGCCCTCAAACAACCTTTGAAACAACTCAACAAGAATATGTTCAGTGCTATTTCATCGAGGGTTGCAGCATGTAGGGATGAACTCTCACAATACCAATTAAACCTAGATAAAAATCCTTCAGATGACCTCCTGAGACTGAATGAGAAGGAACTAGCTCAAAATTTGTCTGAGTTATACCTTATTGAGGAAATGTTTTACAAGCAAAAGCCTATGGTGCACTGGCTCAGGGAAGGTGACCACAACACTACCTACTTCATGAGGAATTTCACTTCAAAGGCCAATAGAAGAAAGGTTATGTCCCTTGTTACTCATAATGGTGATCAGGTGTATGGTAAGGATCTACAGAAAGAAATTCTCAACCACTTCCAGTCTATTCTTGGACACAGCTACACTCATTACACAGGTATATCCTTCTTCTCTAACCTTATAACTAAAACTATACCTGCTCACCTCCTTCCCTCCCTCACTGTCATCGCTACCGACATATAAATCCAATCTTGTATTCTCTCATTCCATCCCTATAAAAGTCCTAGTCCAGATGGATTCAACTCAAGTTTCTTCTCCCACTCTTGGCCAATTATAGGGCAGGATGTAATCTCAACCATCAAAGATTTCTTTATCACAGGGAAAATACTCAAGGAAATCTACTGCTCTTACATTGTTCTAGTCTCTAAGAAACCCAATCCAACCACAATGAATGATTTTAGGCCCATTTCCTATTGTAATCTGATATATAAAACTATCTCTAAACTTTTGGAAAATAAATTTTCCCTCATTCTTCCCTTGCTGATAAGTTCATCCTAGAATGCATTTGTTAAGGGGAGACACATCTCTGATAATATTGTGTTAGCCCATGAGTTGTTGAATGGTTACCACAAGTCCAAGAACCCACCAAATTGCACTCTTAAAATAGATATCAAGAAGGTATTCGATACAATTCACTGGCAGTTTATAATTGATCTTCTTATACTTTTTAGCTTCCCTCAACAGTTTATGGAATGGATCACCCAATCTCTTACTCCATTTCCCTCAATGGTGAGCTATTTGGGTTCTTTGAGGGGAACAGAGGGGTTAGACAAGGGGATTCAATATCCCCTTTACTCTTTGTTTTGGCAATGGAAGTGTTGTCACAGTCATTTTCACACCACATTAGCCTTAATCCTGGATTTAAATTTTATTGGAGGTGTAGTAAAATGGCCATCACTCACATCTCATTTGCTGATGATATCATGATTTTCTCACATACCAACATTGCTTCGGTTCAAACTCTTCTTAATGCTTTTAATCAATTCTTATCTTGCTCTGGATTGGAGATCAATGGAACAAAGAGTTTAGTCTTCTTTGCTGGTGTTGATGCTCACGTACACTAGGAATGTTATTCTCCAAATCTTACAATTTGAGGCTGGTTCCCTGCCAATAACATACCTTGGAGTCCTACTATCATCTTCTTCAATTGTCTCCAGGGACTGTCAATCATTGATTGAAAGTTTAACTACTAGAATCAGTAATTGGACTTCTAGATTTCTCTCATATGTAGGGAGGGTTGTTTTAATCAAGTCCATACTTTGCTCCATACAAGCTTATTGGTCACAAACCTTTATTCTCCCAAAGAAAGTATTTGAATAGATCAATCAAATTCTAAGGAGATTTTATTGGTCTAGGGTAGAATTGAAAAAAAGTGGTGCTAAAGTTGCTTGGTCAGCTATCTAACATTATGGGTAACCTTGGGCATAACTGGAAGCTATGCATTAAGAAAGACATCTTGTGGGTTGCCTGGACTTACAGATATCTCATTAAGGCAAAGAGTATTTGGACAATCAAACCTACTGCACTGAGCTCAGGATTCTGGAGAAGACTTCTGAAGCTAAGGGGACTGGCAAAAGGACTTATCAGGTACAGGGTGGGAGTTGGCACTGACACTATGATGTGGTTAAATTTTTGGCTTCTAAATGGTCTAATAGTATCTCAATTGAGGCTCACTGAAATGGAAATTCTTCAACTGGACACTTATGCCACAGTTGATAGCTTAATTTCCAACCTTCAGTGGGTTATTCCACCTTTAATCCAGGTTCTTGCTTTCTTTCAATCACATGGCTTCAATTCACAACTGCACTGTATTTCCCCACCCTCTAATTCTCAAGACACACATGAATGGCTGCCTAGTTTATCACTAAAATACTCATTTTCTCACACAGTGGCATACTTTACTCCCCCCTCAATTATTTTCCCTTGGCATCATCTTATCTGGTTCAAACATCACATTTTGGAGCATAGCTCAATTACCTGGTTGGCATTTAGGAACATATTGTAAACATTTGACTCAAAGCCTATATTGAACAAGCATTACTTAAATGCTTGTTATCTGTGCAATGTAGACTTTGAATTCCCTGACCATCTGTTCTTTAAATGCAAATACAGCTCTCACATTTGGAGGTTCATTCAAGGGGTCTCAAGTTTCTCTTTTCAATCCAACATATTTGGTTACATGGTGCTCCTCACATTGGACATCACAGAAATTTCTGGTGCCCAAAGTCCTTTTTTTTGCTACAATTTACTTCTTCTGGATGGAAAGAAACTCAAGAGCATTCAGGAACAAATCCTCTTCTCTTCAACACACCATCTCACTAATCAAATCTTCCATCCATTTAATAGTAGCTTCTATCACTCTTAGAAGCACCTCACAGTTAAGTTAAGTACTGTCCTTCAATGACTTACAGTACCTCTATTACAAAGGCTGCTTTCTTTATGGAGGTTGTATAAGTTTGGCGCAATAGGACCTGCTACAAGCTTTGTTAGCTGCTGTCTGTAGTTCTGATGTTCCTGTTGTATCAACAATTCATATATATGCACAATTGTCAACATATACATATCTACATAGTTCCGGTAAACCCACCCCCTCAATCGAATAAACCCGATTCATCATCATCTCCCTCATTGTCAACCCCATCTACATATGTTCAGGTAAACCCTAATACATCACCCGCGAGCATAAAGATCAGAAAGAGAGGGTGTTGGAATTTGCATGAGGACTGGTTGGAAGATACAAAAGGAGGGGAATCAGGTTTGTCTTTTCCAAAACTAATATGGGTATATATGTAAGTAATTTAGTAAGTTTAATCTTTTATATTAAAAAATAATTAAATAATAAGGGGTAATTTAGGCATTTTATAACCCTTTTAATGTCAAAAGTTGATTGGGTGTCATTGTCCAAAAAAAGATAAAGTTTTATCTGCATGTGAATAAGACAAACTAAAGAGGATGTCGTTGTAATTAACCCATAAATAAAAATCAAAGGGCTAGTTCAGTTTACTAGACTTCTACCATATTTTGGGATTGGCCCACAAGGTAAATCTCAAGCTATATATAATACCGGATATATCTCGAGTCTCGTAAAAATTAAAGCAAACCATGATCTAACCCAAAGTCTAGCATAACTAATGTACCATAGTATGCCATATATCTTTACAATCTCGGCAATATAAAACTTCTCTAACTTTACTGATGTAAGATCAGTGCGAATGACAAGAAATAAGGTGGTTTAGTTAATCCAAATAGAATTGTGACCCTTGTGCGACGTCTACAATCCCTTAACAAAATTCGTGAAAAACACTATCTCATTTCCACTTCGGTGTAGGAAATGACTACAAACCCAAAGTCTGTTCTAATGGTTATAACTGATGAGACAAATCGCCAACAAGCACACGAGCATGAAAATTAAATTAAGTAATTGATTCATGTAGAATAATTCACTCCATATAAGGTGAGATCAATAGATAAAGAAAAATAAAAATAAAAATAAAAATAAAAAGTGCATAAGGTTCAAGGGAATAAGACGAACCTCCAATCGTACAGTCTCAGGTATCTGTAATAAAAAACAAATAATACAATTATTTCAACACAATCTTAGATATATACAACCATATACAAATTATAACTTCAGTATTGAGAGTAATATGAAAAACAAAATGAAACATACACATCAGTAACTAGAACACCGGAAGCTGAAAGACAAACAACAATCACCGTACCAAAAGCTGATGTACGAAAATAAAATATTTGCATTAGTACTCAAAATTGAAATACAAGACAAGGAATTAAGGTCATATGGAGAGAGACTTACCTACATAAATAAACGGTTTAAGCATGTTGTTGGCAATCTGAAAGAAACATTTTTTTTACAAATAAGCCTTCTATCAACATCACAATTTTAAAAAAAAAATGCCAAATTAAAAAAAGTTAAAGAAAAATGAAAGATTCATCACAAAAACATTCCCAACATTAGACTGAATAATTAAATGAAAAGATTGGTTTAATTATCAACTTGTAGTAAATGAGATTAGAGTTTGTTAACAAACTAAAACAAAGCATTTCTGATTTAATTTAATCCTTTTAAAGTTTTAATGAGTTTGTCACATCATGAAGTATAAAAATTCCAAGAAATGGCCTTAAATTCAAAAATGGCATCATAAAGTTTCTATAAAAGCAGGGGTGGATTCAAAAATGGAATCAAAAAGTAATTTCTAAAGTTCAGTTTGGAGGTAAAGTTCAATTCAATCCAGTCCCCACGAATTGGTGAAATTTGAAATCAAATCAATCCGCAACGGATCGGTGAAAACGGATTAAAAATAAGAATAACTTAAAAGTCTTAAATAATGAATTAAAAAATATAGAAATACACTAAGTATACATATAGTTATATATATTATATATATATAATATTAATATATAATTAAGGTAACTGAAACGTGAATAACGGCTTGATATTTTTCTAAATCATCACCGAATGATGAGATCTGAAAATCGAACCGAAACACACGGATAGGATTAGTTTGGACTGGATTGACGGATTGGCGAATTATTTGTTCATCCCTAAGTATTCGATTATAGGATGAGCTTACAAAGAAAATCATGAACAAATATATTTATTAAATGAAAATAGATTCTAAATCCACCACTCATAAACAAAAACCTTCTCTTTTCCAGGCATGAAAGAAACATACTATATATATATATATATATATGACAATCGCGTTTTAATTCTTCAAATATTTGGTCCTCCTGAAAACCCTAGCATACAATAGCTTACAGATTCCCACTGTAAGAAGTTCAATAAAATGAAGAAAAGATGAAGAAGAGACGGTGTCGTACCAGTTACGAAATCTTGTGGCTTTGCTTCTCTATTCCTTTTTCACCAAAATTCTAATTCTATAAGTAAAAACTTGGAAAGCAAGCAGGTATACAAAAATGGGCCAAACCGAATAAGAAGGGGTGGAGCTTTGTTCTTGGGCCGACCTTACCTACTGGCCCAACCCAATGTTTTCACTGTTTGCCCTTTATTGTAGGTGTAGCCCAGTAGCCACATATCCCACATCTACAAGATCTAACCCAATACTCCGCGGCCCAAACTCCAAAGCCCACAGTTACAATCTATTAAAAAAAAAAGAAGAAGAAGAAGAAAAAACTTTTGAATTATTCTGTTTTTGCTATTGCAATGTTGTAAACCGGTTCCTTTGACCTATAGTACCATTCTATAAATTTTCACTAGGATCTACAGTTGAAAATTAAAATATTATGTATTTGAGTTATTACGAACAATATGTCCTTAAATAGTATAAGGTCGATCCTAATAAGAAAACCAAGTCTAGCGTTTGATGATACATAGAGCTCATACGAAGAATACCTAACGCATAAAATATGACGCATGCAAGAGAAGACTAATTGGTAAGAAATAATAACCGTAATAAAAATTTTGATTCAAAAGAAATAGTTTTTGAATGAGGAGTGAACAAGTTCAAAACACTTTTATCTTTTTCTTTAATGACTTTGAAATGAGTTGTTATTTAGTAGGTTTTCCACTGCTTCATGAGTCAAAAGAAGCATTGGGAATCAAACATCAAAAGTTTATAGAATAATGTAAAATAAAAAATAAAAAACAAATTAGAGTGAAATTTTGATAATATTTATTATGTAAATTTGTAAAAGTTGATCAAGTTGATAGAATAATGTATTTTTTAAAATTTATTTATTTATTTTATAAGTTTGGTCTAGTTTATTTCAAACATAATACTATATAAAATTTTATTTTAATTAGAATGCAATTCCTTTTCCAATTCCCATTTCAAATCCCGAAATGAATCCTAAATCCCGCAGACCAGCCCAATTTTGTCAATTTAATGTACGCCCCAATATTTTCTTCTTTTTCTCCTTTATTGTATATCTAACCAAATCCTCAGTAGTCCAAAATCCAAATCCCACAAGTACAATCTATTAGAAAAAAAGAAAAAGAAAAAGAAAAAGAAAAAAGAGTTCATTGAAAAAAAAACAAAAAATATCTTTTGAATTATACCTTTTTTTACATATTCTCTCTGTCACGACCTGCTCACAGCTCTCGATTTTTATATTTAGATTATTTTTTGGCCTAAATAAATAACAAATTAGTTGAAAAATAGGTGGTCCAAGGATTCAAGGTTAGAAAGACAAAAATAGCATCTGTTGATATAATGTTTATGAATTATTGGCTTAGAGTCACAAGTAATACAATCTTCCCTTCACTGCCAACCATGTAATGATGCTATGTTTTGGAATGTGATGTTTGAACCAAACCAAGTGGTTCCAACCAAAAATTGGGGATGGGGGGAGTGAAGTAGTCAATTGTGTGGGAGAAGGAGCAAGTTTTTGTAGGACTAGGTAGCCATTCAATGTTGTCCTGTTCCGTTGATGGTGGGGCAAGTTTTTGCAGTTGGGAGGTGAAGTCCTTTGATTGGAAGAAATGAGGAAAATGTAAAGAGTTAGGTATAATCCAATGACCATTAAAAATTAGGCTATCAACTGTGGTATAGATATTTAGTTGAAGAATTTTCATATCATCGAGTCCTAATTGCTTGACAATAGGACCATTTGGTAGCCAATTATTCAGCCACAAACCTTAATTGTGTCAATTCCAGACCCTACCTTGAGCCGTATAATGTTTCTTCTCATATCTCCCAATCTAAGTAACCTCCAATCTCATGTCACTCAATGTGTGGATGAGTCTGGTTTAGAGCATCTGTTTTGGTTCAGCAAATTTTTTTTTTTTGAAAAGTAAAATTCAATTTTATAAAATATTAACAAAATACAAGCAATATAATGGCAGTTAGCCTATTATTATTATTATTATTATTTTTAATTCTAAAAATTAACGGAATTTCGTATCAAGAGAAAGTTCACCAAAAAGAAGTTATACCACCAGGCCCCCATAAGTCGTCAGCTTAATTTATATCATCCATATCCATAATCCATAGTCAATATATAAATTTTGAAGCCAAATGAAAGATATAACACTAGTCTCATGCATATTATCAACCTTAATCTGTACTTGCAAGTAACCTTTAACACAACTAAGCACCATATTTTGCCCGTAGAGCCATTTTATCCTCTTTGTTATATTTTGACAGTATATTCTCGTCCTTACATTTCCGGCAAAAAATCTCCCTTTCCATCTCTCGGAAAATGCCCCTCCCTCGCCTGAAAAGAAAATACAGAGAGAAATCTGTATTTTCTATTTATTACATCAATCAGACAATAACCATAACAACAATATAGACAATACTTGCACTGACATTTTAGCAGCAATAAAATAATAATAATAATAATAAAAAAATAAAAAATAAAATTTTTAGAAAATTAAAAGAAATTAGGAATGTTCTTTGTTTATGCACCAAATGAGGCCAATAGGTAAAGAAAAATAAGAATGAGAATAAACATAAACATAAGGTAAAAGAGAATAAGGCGAACCTCCAATTGTTGAAATGCGTATACCTCCTATAGTCAAAACAAATTAAGATATAAGACATCATAAACCAAATATTACAATTGTTTCAACACAATTCTTAAATACAACTATATACAAATTATGAACACATTGCATCAGTACAACATTAGTACAAGTTGCCAATAACACAATTCTTAAATACAAGAAATATATTACAATTGGTTACACAATGGCTATCTCCAGATGAAGTGGAAACCAAGAGATAAATATCCAAATTAATTGTATATCATTATATTAGTTATAAAAGATAATTAACAATGTATTTAAAAGAAAACAAAAAAGAAAGAAAGTAAATTATTTGCAATGCCAACCATAAACTAAGACATGAATCATTAAGAAAGAAATAAAGATCACTTATTATATATTCAGGCATTAATGACTTCAATCAGGTAAAAACAAAGAAAAACAGTGCTACTATAGGATTGCAACAACGAAAAAGTCATAAAATATAATCAAGAAGAACAGATCGATCAAATTACAAAAATAATTGAAAGAGAAACCGATCGAAACTCTACAGAACGCAAACCTAAATCAACCATAGACTTTTGAAAGAAAAAAAAAACAAATAAATAATATAAACTAGTCAATTGAGATATGAAAACAGAATGAGACATGCCCAACAGAAACTAGATATCACGTCTCAAAAATTCTAACACAAAAATTCTTGTCTTATATTAAAATCGGTACGTGACTCACATCATTCATCCACAATAATTTATAATTAAATCAGTAAGAATACATTTTATTTATAAAACTATCAATTCAAAAGAAATCTATTACATCCTTAACTAATTAAAATTCCACCAACTAAGTGAACCTTATTACAAAGTGTTTGCCAAGAAACAAAAATAAAACCAAAATGTGGAAAATGTGGAAAATCTCTATTTCTCATTAAGCCTCCTTTATAAGCTAAATCCATGTGCACCTTAAAGTGATAAGGGGTTAGCTTACAAGCTCAATAAGAAATTGCTAAACACTATCATCGTTCAGCAAGTCAATTCTTACTTATAATCCGTACACACACACACACACACACACATATAAGTGACTACAAAATATCTACAAATCGTCAAACTATCTAATAATTAACTTGACTCAACTACAATTGTGACAACTATGATGACATTCTATCACATTAACTCAAACTGTGAACTTGTAACCCATCTATAATTTGAATTACTAAAATTCCACTTACCTCACATGAGCCTCTGGCTCCCCTCAACCAGTTGGCGTTCTATTGCCATTACCTCACATAAGCCCCTGGCTCCACTCCAAATAAATGGTGTAAATTGCATAGTCCCCAACTACCAACTACACACATGTGGCTGGGTTGTACGTTTACTTGCCCAAATGGTCCTTGACCAAGTCCACATATTAAGGACACCTTTAGCCCAATGACCATAACAAAAGAGTAATTCACTCTCGTAAATAGTCTTTAATTGCGCTCAACAAATTCATCATTTGGATAAATCCCAGACTACCACTCCAACAAGTTTTATCCCTTTAATTAAATGCTAACATTTAAATTAGTTCTTACTCATAGTATTACGAGTTTATCAAACACCTTAATTAATAATTAATTAATAAATAACAACTCATACTCCTAACTGTTTTTGGCAAAACAATCCCATTCCGTGGACCCCGCCACTATCCTTGATTCATTCCAAATATGCTCCGGCCCCTCTTTTTCTTTGTTGGCCTGTTACACTTATATCATCTTCCATCATCAAATACATGGTTTCCATCATCACCAATATATATACACTTACATAGCTAACATTTAGTAATGAAACTTCATCATAACCCACTAACTTAATTAATAAATAAATAAAATTAATTTTGCTAGCTAAAAAACAAAATATCAATAATCTAAAATCAATCGTTATAAATCTAAGCTAAATTGAAACTTCAATTAACATTACCAACATTAATTAGACTGAATAATTAAATAAAAAGATTGGTTTAATTATCAACTTCTAGTAAATGAGATTAGAGTTTGTTAACAAATTAAAACAAAATATTTCTGATTTAATTTAATCCTTTTAAAGTTTTAATGAGTTTGTCACATTAGCAGTGTGAGATCATCATAAAGTTAAAAAATCCTAAGAAATGATTTTAAATTCAAAAATTGTTGGTTTTTACTCTGATACCACTTATTAAAAATAGTGGGCTAGACAAACAAATACAACTCGCTATAATTCAGAAGAGAAATGGAGGAAGAAATATATTATTTCAATTGATTACAACTTATTCTTCTACTCACTTTATTATTTGACTAGAATAGATGGATATATAGGCCACATGAACATAGGTGTAACAATTACATTTAAGTGTCCATAATTCCCATTACTCCCACAAACATAATCATTAGTAGCATAACTCCCACTAAAATAGTATTTAGGATGCTTAATTCTTATATCTCTGAGTCTTACATAACATTTTCCATCAAGACCATTTACTACCCCACTAACATGAAATGCACACAAGTATCATGTATACCAAATACTTGAAAATACTAATTACTACTAAAATTCTAAAATCAAGTTTATTTTCAACACCCCCGGCCCCTTTAAACTTGATTTTGTAACTTGAAAGTAAGCTTCTTATTGATCTTGGGGGCTCAATCAAAAGTTTGTTACTTTGTCTTGAGTTCCATCTCCTTCAATTACAACAATCTTCTTAACCATTTCCATGGACGTATATGGCTTGTGAAAAATCTTCAAATGCTTGAATAATGTCTTTTCATGATCAACATTTATCTTCTTCACACAAGCACTCCATCCGTCTTCTTTCTTCTTAAAATTTTGATACTTCTTGAACTTTATATGTGCTTCTTCCTTGGAATAAAAAAATAACTCCATATACATCCAACCTGTATCAATTACAAAATTCTCCAAACCATCTATCAAAAAACAATTTAAAAAATTCTTCTCGCCTTTAGCTTTAACCACATAATTAATTGGAACAACTTTCTTCAAGAGAAGTTCGTTATTCTCCACAACATTAACACAATTATCATAATATTTGATTTCTTTTTTCAATTGGGATGAATATGAAGAAATCACAATTTTATCAAATATAAACTTCTTTCAAGGTAGAATTTGTAACCATACCTGAAAATGTTAACTCACCAACTTCATCAACTTTAGACTCCTTTTTAGCACTTTTTTCTTCTTTTATTTCTCTTTCCACTAATTCTCCTCCACTTTTTCAATCTCTTCCTCAACATCTTTCTTTATCTCTTCCTCATTCACCATTTCAAGTTGTTCTTCAAATTCTTTAACTTTATTTGTCTTATACGTCTCTTCATTCTCCACAATTTTATCCTCAAAACTTTTATAATCAGCCTTCGTAAACTCATCATCCTCAAAACATTGTACCCAATACTCTATAGGTAGCGATTCACCTCTATGATTCGAAATGATGGTCTCGAGCATCTTCCAAACACAACTTGTAGTTTTGGACTCTTCAAAATACTCCTAAATTTCTTGATAAATTCGTAATACTACCAATGCCTTCTCTTCTTTCTTCACACGAATCTTGGTGGACATGCCATTCTTTGGCTCTAATCTAATAATATCTCACAAATCACATGCTTTGAGTTATGAAGTCATGATGATTCTCATTCTCTTGTAATTAGAAAATATCATTTTCTCACTAAGAAAATACATTTTCTCCCCTTCATCATCATCAAGGAGAAATATGTTTTTCTCAAAATGTTAAACCTTCTAGAATCAACTTCATTAGGCCTTTAGGATCGTCTACGCTATAATCATGAAACCTATCTCTGATACCACTTTGTTGGCTTTTGTTCTGATAATACTTTGTTGGCTTTGCTCTTCTGATACCACTTTGTTAGCTTTGCTCTTCTGATACCATTTTGCTGGAAATAAGTGGACTAAACACACAACACTCAACATTTAGGAAGAGAAGAGGATATGGAGGAACACTTGAAAAATTATTATTTTTTACTTCTACTATTTCATCTTATTCTTTTACTCACCTATAAAATAGGTCCATTACATGAGTTTATATAGGATTCTAGACATATGTAACCTTTAAATGTTTATAATACCCATTACTCCCACTAACATAACTATTAGCAGCATAACTCCTACTAATATAGTATTTAGGAGGTTTAATTTCCATACCTCTTAGTTTTACATAACTAACATTTTCCATCAAAGACCATTTACTATCTCACTAATATGAAATGCACACATACATCATGTATACCAAATACTTGAATATTAATTACTACAAAAGTTCTAAAATCAAGTTTATTTCCAACAATATATACATACATTTTCAAACACCATAATGAGTTGTTAATATTTTTTTCTCATTAATTAATTGAGAAATAATTAACATTTTCTTTTCATAATTAACATTATCATTTTATTAGCATTCAATATATATATATATATATATATGTTACTATCATTTTATTTTTCTTTCCCCTCCTAATTGTCACACTAGTTATAAGTATTTCAATCTCTTACCATGGCCATATTAGGTTACTCAATCACCTTAAAACTGTAGTAATGTGGAGAGACTGCAGAATTTCATAATAGTGGACCGACCCGACCCATGCATGTGGGGTCGGTCCTTTTGTTGGGACTAGAGTTCAACAGACTTCTCTGTAGCTGCATTAATCTGAGGGAAAATTCCTGAATAGTCCTACTTTTTAAGCTCAAAGACAATTAAGTCCTAAATTTAATTTTTTTGGACAAACAAGTCCTACTTTTACAATTTATTTTCAAATCAGTTCAAATTTATTTTATTTTCCAACATTACCCTGACATTCCTTTTTAATTATTTCGGTCTCTCCTCTTTCCTCTGTGTTTCTCTC